>SKCR01037735.1:0-90792 GCA_019454045.1 Zanthoxylum bungeanum
ATATGCTTCGGCATTATCAGGAAACAAACCACTGTGTTGCATTGAGCTATAGGTATGATCATGAATGAACCTAAAATTTTCTTATTCTCCCTTTTGTTTGTCTTTTGGGTATTTTTCTTAATCGGCGGCATGTTCTGAAATCATTTATTTTTGGAAAGCAGTGACCTTTCTGTTTGGTGCTATGCTTGTGATGCGTATTTGGAAGCTCAAGTGATTCTGAAGTTGGGACCTACTGGTTACATTTTGAAATTTAGCAAGGTTCTGCCACTTCGGACGATTGAGCATCCAAAGGTTGAAGATAAGCATAATGAGGGTCATAGCTAATGACAAACGTCGCCGTTTTTGGAATCAATGTTGGTTAGTTTTTGTTTTAAAGTGATTTTAAATCCGTTTGTTTCAGGAAAAACGACCCGGAGAGGAGGTTGAGATGATGTTTGGAGCTAAATCTGGTCGGTTCGAAGCCCGGACCTCGTGTGATCACCTGATAGGTTCTTTATCATCCGATCTCGCTCACATACCAACTCTTGATACACCCTGCAACAGGTTATCCAAACCCACTAATTATTCATTTTTGTTTTTTTTTGTTGGTATTAATTAGATAAATTTATCTCTACAAATTAGAAAAATTGAACTTGTACAGTTTCAATTTCAAATCGAAAAGAGAAATTAAAAAGTTGATGGTTATTAATTTTCTGGTCACCTAGTTTTCACTGAGTAAAAGGTCCTGTCCAGAGCAACGGTCTATTTGTTTGGTCACTCGTTCGAACTTTGGAAAAACATTTATGAAAAAAGTGGGGTAATATTTTGTACATCAACATCTTCCATATTTTCTTATCATCTTATGTGGCAGGAGCCTTGTGCACCGAGTATGACGTTTAGTTATTGCTAAGTAGCCATGAAATAATTAAAATAAAAATTAGTGCAGTGCACGTGCATTGAAATTTTTTTTTAATCATTTTATAGCTAGGTGGTGATGACGAGGTGAGGTTTGAGTTTTAGAAGATGCTCTCTTGATGCGAATTGAATATATATTGAGTTTATAGTGATTTTCTGAACAAAGTGGTTATGTTTCAAATTTCTAAGAATTTGTGTGATTCGCATATATGAAGGTGTCAACACCCAAGCGAAAGTTGGTTATGTTTTTGCTGCAAGAAAGTGCTTTGCAGCCGTTTTGTGAAAAAGCATATGCTTCGGCATTACCGGGAAACAAACCACTGTGTAGCATTGAGCTATCGGTATGCTCACGAATGATCTTAAATTATATATTCTCCCTTTTGTTTGTCTTTTTGGGTATTTTTCTTAATCGGTAGCATGTTCTGAAATCATTTGTTTTTGGAAAGCAGTGACCTCTCTGTTTGGTGCTACGCTTGTGATGCGTATTTGGAAGCTCAAGTGATTCTGAAGTTGCCACCTATTGGTTACATTTTGAAATTTGGCAAGGCTCTGCCATGTCGGACGATTGAGCATCCAAAGGTTGAAGATATGCATATTGAGGGTCACAGCTAATGAAAAACGTCACCGTTTTTGGTTTCAGTGTTGTTTAGTTTGTTTTAAAGTGATTTTAAATCCTTTTGTTTCAGGAAAACCGAACCGAAGAGGAGGATGGGATGATGTTCGGAACGAAATCTGGTCGGATCGAAGCCCGAACCTCGTGTGATCACCTGATCGGTTCTTTGTCATCCGATCTCGCTCACATACCAACTCTTGATACAGACTGCAACAGGTTATCCAAACCAACTATTTAATCATTTTTGTTTTTTTGTGGTAATTAGAAAAATTTATCTTTATGGATTAGAAAAATTGAACCTGTACAATAGCAAATTCAAATCGAAAAGAGAAATTAAAAAGCTGATGATTAGTAATTTTCTGGTCACCAAGTTATCAATGAATAAAATGTCATATCTAGAGCGATGATCCATCTCTTTGGCCACGCGTTCGAACTTTGGAAAAAGCATTTATGAAAAAAGTGGGGTAATATTTTGTACTTCAGGACCTTCCACAGATTTTGCTTATGGCGAGAGCGTTGTGGACTGAGTACGGCCTTTAGTTATTGCTAAGTAGTAATGAAATGATTAAAAAAATATTTTAGTGCATTGAAAATCTTTTTTTAATCATTTTATAGCTAGGTGGCGTGACTAGGTGATATTTGAGTTTTAGAAAAAGCTCTCTTGATGAGAATTGAATATATATTGAGTGTCATGATTTTTTTAAGGTCTTTATTGATTTTCTGAACAAGGAGATTATGTTTCAAATTTATAAGAATTTGTGTGATTTGCATATATGAAGGTGTCAACACCCAAGCGAAAACTGGTTATGTTTGTGCTGCAAGAAAGTGCTTTGCAGCCGTTTTGTGAACAAGCATATGCTTCGGCATTACCAGGAAACAAATCACTGTGTAGCATTGAGCTATCGGTATGATCATGAATGAACTTAAAATTTTCTTATTCTCCATTTTGTGCGTCTTTTTGGGTATTTTTCTTAATCGGCAGCATGTTCTGAAATCAATTTTTTTTTTGGTGGAAAGCAGTGACCTCTCTGTTTGGTGCTATGCTTGTAATGCGTATTTGGAAGCTCAAGTGATTCTGAAGTTGCCACCTATTGGTTGCAATTTGAAATTTGGCAAGGCTCCACCACTTCCGACGATTGAACATCCAGAGGTTGAAGATAAGCATAATGAGGGTCATAGTTATATATTTAAATGATAGCTTTGATCTCAGGGTCTTTTCGTATGATTTTCGTTTCAACTGTATGTGGGGATTACGAATTTACGATATCCAATTTCCTAAATCTAATGCAGAATGAGAACCATCTGGTGATTTGATTTGATTTTTAATGATGCTTTCTGTGAGGAAACATGTTACGTTTTGTTTTTTGAGAGGACCTAAGAGAACTACTAATCCAATAAAGATAGTATCACTATCCAATACTGTCACTACAAGTAAGGTCCGATGAAGGTCTTGATATACGCAATCTCATTCGTTTTTTACTCTTTGTTTCCAGTGTTGGAACTTGTAACTAAACTGATATCAGTTAACACTTGACCACTGTTCTGATAAAAATTATAATTCTGAGCAAGACCCAAAAAATGCTTCACCAATGATTTGTTAGAGTGAGTCCCACACAATCAATGGGATACCACCTCTATAAAATTCAATAACAGCAAGTACTTTATATTTCTTCTATTCATGTACAAAGACAGTAATACTAGCAATGCCAGTCGGATTCCACATTTCTATGCATTTGGTACATGGCTACTTCAACACACCTACTCGCCAAAATTTGTAATCCTAAGCACGTTGCTCGCACTCCAGCTTGCCCCACCTTGCATCAACTCGTTCACAGGGGAACACCAATTTGCCAAGGCTGTTTAAATTTACCAATTTGATTTGGTTAAAATATACGGTATGGTATAAACCCTAAATATGAGAACCACAACTTCCTCGACAAAGAAGAAAACTAAAATTACCTTCTATTAACCATATTATGTACATGACACAGCCATTGAGAGAACTCATCATGAGATCCAGCCTCCCCAGGATTTTCTCTGCAAATGTGACCAAGAATACATCCATAAGTGAAGATATATATTGCATTCAATTGAAGGGTTATTTGGCAACCATTTTTGACAGAGAATATGTTGGGATTTGTATGCCCGACAAGCAAATATGTTCGAAACATGATTGATTAATAAATTTGTGATTCTATTTTATTCTATGTATGCATTTTGATTTGCTTTATAAAATTCATGAAAATTTCGTGATTATTTATGTAGCTTTAAATTAAACATATATGTGTATGTAAAATGTTACATGCATATACGCATGGATAAAATTTAAAGAGTAATAATCAAAATTTGTCCATGACTATGATTTGAAGTTGGGAATCTTCAAATCCAAAGTCATAAATACAGTTCATTCCATTATGAATGGTATAGTTCTATCCAGACTATATTATGTAGAGACATAAAAATGAATGTATTTTATATAATAAGATTATATTGGACAGGACTCGATAAAATTGAAAAGTTCTAATAATTATGTTAAATATGGAACATCAATTTTATCATAATGATGGTCATATATGTGATGATCTTAAATCATTATATTTAGCAGACTCCTATATCATATTCATTTATTCTTTAATTTACTCGGTATGATTTTATATTTATTACATTTCGTAAACCTTGTATTTTGGGAATGAGTTGAATGAATAGCTGGGAATGCTAACCTGATATAATGAAATCCGTTCATAAGATTCTCTTGTTTGTTAGTTCAGGACCTGAACGATTAGCGCGCAAATTCATAAAAGTTATGAATTAATTGTTCACTTGAGAACTAATGGAAGTCAAGGATAAAAATGTAATTGGAGAGGTTAACAGATATTTTATACCTAGCTCCTTTACGAATCTGTTATGCAGGATCATTGCATAGGTAATGACTATATCAATGGACGAATACTTTGAGTAATTAATTCTATAATTCTGAGAGTGCAATTCTGGCTATTTAGTGGAGTTACTCCCGAATTAATAATTTTCGTTTGATTAATAAAAGAGTTTATAATTAATCGACGGAATTATTGGAGCTTAGAATTACAGGTCCATCGGTCCCCTCGTCGTCTTCTATCACTGTTCGAACGATTATAATTACGAAGAAAAATAATTGTGAATTATATAAAATAATTATGAATTATTTTACACTCTAATTATTCCATAAAGCTCATGTATGGAAATTATGACAAATGTTGTCTTAATATATTTATTAATAGATAATGTATCTATTTATTAATTTATGAAAATTAATATTTAATTAATTTGATTAATTAAATTTTAATTTAGTAAGATAATTTTTCAAAAGTTGAAATTTTGAAATTATTATTTTTTAATGAATTATCTTTAATAAATTATGAGATAAATATTAAAGGATTTTATTTTGATTTTATTTTAAAATTTAAATTAAATCCTAAAATGGATTTGTTTGATAAATTTGATTGAATCAAAAAGTTTATCAAAAAGAAATAAAATCCTCTTTATAAAATTAAAAAGGAAAACGTGAGCAGGGGAGTTTTTGTTGTTTTTGAAATTGAGATTTTTGATCAAAATGAAAAAGAGCAACAACAAACAAAATGTAGGCTGATAAAAGGAAAAAAAAGGAAAATAGTTTTCTTTTATTTTTTTCCTAAGTTTGATTTTGAGAAAATCAAAAGAAAACAGCATCCAGGATTCGTCTCATGTGCTGAGTACACGAATCCTTCACGAATCAGAGTATTCTTTGAATTACTTTCACGCCCACACGTGCCGTTGGAGGTGAGGAGATAGACGAGGAAGATCGTAGTTTAAAGAATCGATTAACAAACAGATCCAGATCTAAATATTTTGTTATTAATATACTAGAAAATACGGATCCGATTTTATTATTCATGTGAAAATTAAAATTTTTTTTGATCATCCTAAACACGATTTCCGCTGCGCATGAACTTTGAAAATCAACCGAATACACTTAAGTTTCACTTTTTCCAGCATTTTTAGGCATAGAACCATGAAACACAGCATAATGATGATAGTTTAGTCTCGTGCTAAGAACAGGTACTCTTCTTGGCAAAATTAGTACGTGCCAAACGTACAAATTTTCTTTATATCTTGAACTACATTGCACTGAGTTCATGGAATGCACACAAAATAATCAGTGGTTAAGGATAGAAGGAAACAGCTTGAGTCAAGTCTTTATTTGGGGTGGGAAATGGGGCTAGCGATTTATCTCCTCCACCATCAGTCAGCAAAAGACTGCAATTATTACATCAGAAAGAAAATGGACAGAAAGCCCACCACCAGTTAGAGAGAGAGCAGCTGGAGATGAAATATAGTGTACCTCAGGATTTCTTTAAAGTGATCAGCACATTCTTTGCAAAGAGTACATCCGAGATAATATTGACATCTAGGGGCGGCAAAACGAATCAACGAATCGAATTTGTATTGAATCCTAAACAAATCGAATCAAAATGTGATGAATTCGTATTCGATTCGTTTATTAAACGAATCCTAATATCAGGATTCGTATTCGATTCGTTTATTAAACGAATCGAATATGGATATTTGTTTAGTCATGATATTATTTAATAACATAATTTACTATTGTTGATTTACATTATTCTTCACAAATATATACACATGAAATATGTAATTAATATATTTACTAAAAATATCTCACAAAATATCGACAATATTATTTTTCTATGATAATTAGCAATAATTTCTCGTATCTTAATTGAAAAATAACAATAACTAGTAAAATAAAATAATAAAACGAATCATAAACGAATCAATGAGCTTAAATTCGTATTCGATTCGTTTAATAATCGAATCGAATCGAATTGACTCATTTATTAAACGAATCCATTTTTTCAAACCCGTATTCGCTTCAAAGCAAATCGAATCGAAAGGATGAACGAATCTTGACCTAAATTGCCACCCCTATTGACATCCGCAAGCCAAATATTATCCTAAAGGTTCGACTCAGTAGTCAATAAGCACAACTGAGTTGACTCTACTATAAAGTCCAGTTTTAGGGTACCAAATATCTTATATTAGTGTCAAGGCAACAAACTTTGTAGACTTGAACCACGTACATATAATGTGGATAAATTCTGGGTAATCAAGACTTGGGGCTTGTGAATGGTCTTTCCGTAATGAGATTATTAGATAGTATCTTACCAGTTCTTTTACATTTTTTTTGGTTGACTGGTTGGTTTTTTCTGGATATTGAGTACAAAATAATCAAGATTCAATTATCCGAAAAAATAAATAAAAATTAAGCAGGATTTAAGAAGAGAAACAAAAGCACTTTACTGAGATGACCTGAGCAGCAAGAGAGTGAAGAAAAGTCCAAATGGCTCTTCCAAGGTCTTCTTTAGTCACAGGTGATGCTGATGTTATTGTTGTAAATTCTCTAAATATATAGTATCAGTATAGGAGAATCATATCTTTTGGGTTGTGACTTATGGGAAAGACACAAACATATAGGGACATATCCTCTAAAATGAAAGGATGAGATTCTAAGCCTCAAAGAGCATTAAGGAAGGGGTATAACCCTTGGGAGGGTTACACCCCAAACCAAAGGGTACCCTCAAAGGCACCATTCTATACCTATTTAAAGAGGCTTTGAGTTCATTCTTAATATATAGAAAAACATACAAGTCTTTTTTTATCTAGGAAAATCATTTAAAGTCAAGAGAGTTTCCACCATTTGTCTTTGTTCGAATTCTTGTGAAAGGAGTGCTCCTTCAACAAGAAGCATCCAAGTGATCCTGGGAGAACTTTAGGCAAAAAACTATCTGTAAAGCACTGAGGCGAGGCTAATAAGTTCTTAAGGACAGACGCAACTCGACTTGGATTCTGTTCATCATTATCTTCAAGTTTTCAAGTTTTTTCTAAGTTCTATGGTTTATATTTAATATTGGCATGTTTGTGAATAATTAAGTTATTTGATACATGTTAATTTCGTTTGATAGTACATATTTGTCAACAATTTTAAGAACTTATTACTTTAAATGTGTTGTTAAATGAAATTTTGCATGTGTTAATAGTTATTTTTTCCTGGAAAAATGTATTATGTGTATGAAAAATATACAAGGGCGTTTGAACGTCCGACGAACGCGTAGGTAAAAAATTCTGTTTTCCGTAGTCTCGTTCGAACTCGTCTTCAAACGTAACTCGAACGTCAGTCTTCTGCTAAAGAACGTTCGAACGCGTTTACGAACACAACACGAACTTGAACTCTCTGGAACACTTCGTTCGAAAGCGTTTACGAATGCTACACGAACATGAACTCACTGGAAAGTTTCGTTCAAATGAATTAACGAACTTGACACTAACGAAATTAATCCTGGAATTATTTTAGATTCAAAAATAATAACATAGACTTAGATTAATTTATATTACCATGTATGATATAATGTTCACTTATTAAAATCATGTACAGTATTACCATACACTTGGAAGTATATATTTAAGTTAATATTATGGTGTTCAATTACCACAAGCATACACATAGTGATAAAAGTTGAAAATTAATTGTGTATTGCATACTTGGTTGGGAATTAAAAGTGTAATCCTAAACAAGTAATTCCGTCCAAACTTGATTGATTTGTACACATATACACATGCAAACCTACATATATTAATTATTATATTGTGAATTGAAGTGTAATACTAAGTTTGAATGTCTAATATATTCTATTGAGAAAGTGTTTAACAGATATTTTATCAAAAAGGCGATAAGAGCCTAAGTGAACAGAGATTTAAGTGGTTACTCCGGACCCCCTTGTCCTCTTGGAATATTTCTTTATTCATTTATCATAAGAAACCTTAGTCGTAAATTCAAGGACTTGTGTTATTTGGTACTACTTTCCAATATAACAACAAGTGAATTCTTTGTATATCACGTGAACAATCTCATAAATTTGATCATTGCGTAATTTATCTTTTGTAATCTCATTGATTACTGTTGATTTTTCCAATTACACATGGCTAGTGAAAATATTACGGCATCGTTCGCTCATGGGGAGAAACCAGAAAAGTTTGGTGGAGCAAACTTTAACAATGACAGAGCAAAATATTGTTCTATCTGACAATAATGCAGTTGGCTAAGTACCTCAAAGATCCTCCGGGTCATGTGAAGGGAGAAACAGAAACAGCCAAGCAACTGTGAGAAGAGACATGGTCGTCAGGTGACTTTTTGTGCAAGAACTACCTCTTGGGAGGGCTTGACAATACCTTGTATAATGTGTACCAATGCATGACTTCTGCGAAGATTCTTTGGGAATCTCTCGAGAAGAAATACAAAACAGAGGATGTCGGACAAAAGAAATTTATCGTGGGTACGTTCCTGGACTACAAAATGATAGATTCAAGAACGGTAATGTCTCAATTAGATGAACTAAAATTAATCATTCATGAAATATTAGATGAAAGAATAAAACTCTGCGAGACGTTTCAAGTTGCCATAATCATTGAAAAGTTGCCTCTATCATGGAAGGACTTCAGAAGCTATCTAAAACACGAAAAGAAGCCGATGAGTCTTGAAGACCTTGCAGTTCAATTGAGGATCGAAGATGACAACAGGAAGCCCGAGAAGGCCAGCTACAAGACTATGGAGTTTAAGGCCAATATCGTTGATGCTGGAAATGGTAGCAAAAAGAGAAAGAATAATGGAGCTGGTTCTTCCCAAGCAAACAAGAAGTTCAAGGGGAAGTGCTCCATTTGTGGAAAAAACGGTCACATGACAAAGGACTGCAGAAATAAGAAGTCTTAAGATAAATGCAAGAAAAAGAAAAATGAGGCTCATGTCACTAAAGATGAGCATCTAACTGATGAGATCTCAGAGATAAACCTCTCAGCAGTTGTAACAGAAGCCAACTTGGTTGGAAATCCGAGAGAATGGTGGGTAGACACTGGGGCTACTCGTCATATTTGTGCTAATAGAAAGATATTTTCCTCATATCAGAAGGTCGATGGTGGTGATCATGTGACTATGGGAAACTCTTCTACCTCTAGAGTGGTTGGACAAGACACACTGGTTCTGAAGATGACATCTGAGAAAGAGCTTACATTGAATAATGTTTTACATGTTCTTGATATTTGAAAGAATTTGGTTTCGGGTTCACTCCTTAACAAGGATGGTTTCAAGCTTGTATTTGTTTCTGATAAATTTAATCTGACCAAGAATGATGTCTATGTAGGAAAATGATATCTCACTGAGGACATTTTCAAGTTCAATGTAATGACTGTCAATCGACACAGTGCTAATAATAAAGCTACATCTTCCGTTTATATTATTGAGTCGCAAAATGAATGACATGAGAGGTTAGGACATGTTAATTATGATATAATACGTAAATTAATTAATATGGACCTTATACCTAAGTTTACAATTGAAAACCAATGTAAATGTGAGACATGTGTTGAAGCAAAAATGCATTGAGCATCATTTCATTCCATAGAACAAAGTTCTAAACCCTTGGAACTTGTACACTCCGATGTGTGTGATATGAATATTGTGCAATGAAAATGGGGTAAAAAGTATTTTGTCACTTTTATCGATGACAACACAAGATTATGCTATGTATATTTACTGAGGAGCAAAGATGAAGCTATTAAGTGTTGGGATGTATGCCCTAGAGCTACATGAATTGTAAACGGTTTTATGTGTTTTGAAATAAAATGATGCATTATTTATTTATCAAAGTGTTTGTTTAATTTCGCATATTATAAATTATCTTGAAATACTCTAGCTACTTGTGTGCCTTTAGACTTAGTGTATGAGTGTCATACACAACGAGGTTTAAGTCTAAAGTTAGTAATCTTAAATAGTCTATAGAGAGCGAACAAAACAGATACTTTGTTTGTGGTTTATCTATAGATGTTATCCATTCTATATTTGTATGGCAACCTTGATCCGATATCGTCTATGTAGAGACATGAGAATGAAGACACCTTGTATGATGTGATCATATAGGACTGGACCCAGATGAAATGACATTCTTATAACATTCGTTAAACAAATAAAGTCATTTCAATCTACTAGATGGTCATATATGGATTGATCTTAATCCTGAGTGTACTACGAACTCCTGTATGGCAGACTATGTCTTTGATTTACAAAGGTGAGGTTGGTGTAGCAGTCCCGACTAATAGCTACGTACTTTGGGGGCATGGTCTGTTATGTAGCTGGGAACATTTTACATAGACATGGAGTTCACTTCTTCTTGCGAGAAGTATAGGAGTATCTTTCTTAAGGGTTGATTCGGTACTTGACGGTTAGAGAGCTCAAGTCTTTCTATTACGAATAGAAAGATTAAAATTCATAATCGTTATGAATAAATCGTCCATTATAGAATCAATGGTACTTAAAGTAAAAATAATTAGAGGGGTTTAATAGATATTATGACCCGACTCTAATTACAAGATACTCGTGAAAGGTTAATCTATATGTAGTGATTATATCGATGGACACCGACTTGGTTCGGCTTAATTTATCATCTGTGGCAAGGAGAATGTAACTTCGGATTTTTAGTGGAATAACCCGGAGTTAATAATTCAGAATATTTAATTAAAAGCTTAATTAATATTTCGAGATTATTGGAACTCGAAACCGAAGGTCCATTTGGTCCCCATGCTAGCTCGATTTACTATAGCGGATTTAGTATAATTGGATAGTCCAATTATATACTCATAAATGTGTAAATATTATTAATATGATTAATAATATTATTACGTCACACTTGGAACTTTATATTAAAAGTTAATATATGATTTTAATAATTATATGATAATTATTAAATGAATTAAATTATATTATATTTGATATAATTTAATAAGGCTAAAGTTGTAATATCCAATTAAAGGGTTTTGGAAACTCTTGATTTAATTTTTGGAAGTTACAAACACATTATGACATTAATCTTTTTAATTTTGCAACACTTTTGGCTTTATGGAAGTTATTTTATTGTTACAAAATTAATAAAAATTAATGAGATTTATTCCTATTTTATTATGCCATTGCCGATTTTTGCAAGAGGAAGAGGGAAAGGTTTTGTTGTTTTTTGGAAACAATTAAACCTAATTATAAAAAGGTTTTATTTTTCTTTTTGCTAAATGGGATTGATTCTAACCCTAGCCACTTTTTTGATCTTCTTCCAAAACCTCTCAATTGTTGAGAAAGAAAAAGAAAAACACAAGAAAAATAAAATCCAAAAATAAAAGTTGTTGTGTGACTTAATCACTAAATAGTTTAGAGATTATTTTGTGAGTCTTGCCCACACAAGTTTCTGTTGGTAACGAGACATAGCTCGAAAGATTTTGTGGTGTCGAACTTTTCTTCATCTTCATCTTATTTTCTTATTCACGGCAGTGAGGCTACAAATTGCTCACTACCGCCCATTTGCTTGGTGAAACGGAACCCGGTTTGGTTTCATTTTAATCCATAAGTTTTGGGAAACATATAATGGTTCTTTGAGGCTGTGTTGGGAAGTGAAAAATCAGAACTAAAACATAACCAACCACTGTCCAAGTAATTTCAGGGGCTGTTCGGGAATGTGTTGGGCGCATTTCAGGTGCTAAAACAGTCCGATTTGTGCTGTTGTTCGAGGGCTGTTTCGGGGCTGAAATTTTTCTTAAAATAGTAGCAAAACTTTAGTGGTACTGTTGGTTCCAATCGACAATTAAAAGAAAAAGGGCAGAAAAAATTTTCAAGTCCGATCCGTGTGCCTAAGACGTTTCCGCTGCGCGAGGAAAATATTTCCTACAATTGGCATCGAGAGTAAGGTTGAAAAGTATTCTTAACCCTTCTCTTTTCATTTAAAATTACTGTTTTTAATATGTTTATATGAGTTATAAATATTGATATGTATGTTTAGATGAGTAGACATAATATAATATTCATATGATGAATGATTATTATTTTTCATGTGATGAATGGATTTTGCATTGGTCGTAAATTTTTCCGGATCTTATTTTTTAGTTGGTTTTGATTTTGGGATGTAAGGCCATAAGACCATTATTTACAAGTGTTATAAATTTTATTTTCCAATGTAAAATTTCAATTCTTGTAATTTGGAGCACTGAAGTCGCAAAAGGAGCCAACACCACCTTGGAGCGTGATTTGAAGACCAAGAGATGCCTTGAGTATTTTTGTACTAATTAGATTAGTATTGGAAAAATAAGAGCCCGATCAATGCATAATATTTTTATGTTATATGTTTGTTTAATTCGAATTATTTGAATAACATGTCATATAGCTTAGGGTGCCTACTCTTGCATTTTACATGACATAACATGCATTGGATGCATAGTCATTATAGACATGAAATATGATTTTATGTGATTTAAAATGTTTAAATTAGATTATGATATGCATTGGAAAATAATTAATTTGATTAATTAGTTTTATGGTTTAAAATTTGAATTCTAATATATTGAGTTTAATAAGTGCAAAATAAATTCCATTGGTATATAGGATGAAAACCCGGACATAAACTCCATACTCGAATCCGAATGAACGGTAATATGGTCTGCACTCGGATACAATTCTACGTACCATTAGATTTTATAACGCACTACGATTAATTAAATAGTTTAATATAAATCTTGACCATTTTAGTATTCTAAAATTTTAAACCTATTTTAAGAGTTAAAATATAATAGGTTACTAATATTACTCTAATTAAATTAGTTTAATTGAGTAATACAATTAATAGAGACTAATGGATAATTAGTGATATAAATTTTAAGAGTTAAAATTAGTTAGGTCACTAATGGTGAATTAGTGTAAATAAAAGTTATGATTTAGCTGTCATAAATTTATTCACACTAGTTAAATTAAAATATTTGATATTTTATAAATAGAAACCATAATTTTAAAATAGTAAGTGGGAGAGGGATATACGATAGTATATCTCTCGATCTCCGATGTTAGTTTGAAAATGTGAGATTCAAAAGGCGTCTTGAGACGGCTTTGCTTTCATCCCTCTACAGATGGTGTCCATTTTGGGTCAATATCAGGTGTAGATTTCGAGAGGATAGGGATTCTAGATGTATCTTGTGAACTGACCTATCCTACGGCGGCACTTCATTCGTTAAGTCCAAGAATCCCGAAACGGCGGGTCATACTCACAAATGAATAATTAACTGTTAATAAAATTCCTTGATCAAATGAAACAATAATTGTTTAATATAGAAATAAGAGTTATTCCCGCATATATTAATCGTCTGAGATTGTCTCGATCTATCATACAAGATTTGACCTACTCTACGGCAACATTTACTTTTGGGATGATAGATTTTCGTGATATAGTAATTCTCTTAGGTTTCTAATTCGTTATTCATGGATTCATGCATCATGTTTATTTTTATGCCAAAATTATTTAATGATTTTATTATGCGATGAATGAATGTTAAATGCATATTTATTTTATTTTTCAGCCATGGTTTCTCCAATTATTTCCATATTCTCAAACGATAAATTAACGGTAGAAAATTATGTTAAGTGGAAAAGTAACATGAATGCTATCCTGGTCTGCGAAGACCTAAAGTTTGTTCTGACGGAAGAGACTCATCTCGAGTCGGCCATAAATGCTGGCCAAGCTGTGCGCGATACCTTACAGAAATGGGTCACCGCTAATGAGAAAGCTCACTACTACTTGCTAGCAGGGATGTCTAAGGTTCTTGCTGCAAAGCATGAACCTATGGCTTTAGCATCTCAGATAGGGATGGCAGTGGGTAGGGTATGGTGCGGGTTTGCCATTACCAAACCCGCACCCGCATATGTAAATGAATTACCAAACCCGCACCATACCCGTTGCGGGTTTTAATTTTCATTACCAAACCCGCACCGCATATAAAAATAAATTACCAAACCTGCAATGGTACCCAACGGATTTTTTGCGGGTTTTTAAAAAATTGAATTATTTTATGTTCTTAATAATATATTTTTTTTAATTAAATAATTTATTTTTAATTGCTAGTTGTAGTTTTCACATTTATTTTTCATTTGACATATACAACATGCAATGTATGTATATACAGTACATAGATAATATAATATATGAAAGACTCGGTACCATATGTTTATTTTTTTCATATAAACATAATTAAAACGAGTTCTTCCTTTCATAATTATAATGATCTAAGTTTTCAAACTCAATCGACAATAAGCTAAAAAGTAATCACCAACCTTTGGTCATATTTTTATGCTAAGTGTAATAAAAGTGATGCTTACAAGGCTCAAGTGGTGTAAGTGTAATGAAGAAGCATGAAAGCTACTGAAGTTGCAGCAAACACTAGCTTATTTTGCTTCTCCCGTTTCTGATCATGTGAACTTAATCAAAATTTTTGTATTATAATTTTATTAACAAGTGTGATTAAAAAAACAATAATAGTCATGCAAAAAATCTCCAGTTGGGCAGGTTGCAGGTTGCGACTGAGTGGGAGTGTGGAACTGTGGATTAATGTTTTAGGTTTAGGTTTTGTTAGTTGTTTTTGTATGAAGGTTTTTTTATATTGTCCTAAAAATTTAATTAATAAAAAATAATATTGCGGGTATGTGGATACCCGCATTTTTTTCTTAAATACCAAACCCGCACCGCACCCGCAGCGGGTTTTGCTTTAAATTACCAAACCCGCACCGCATCCACTAATATATTTACCAAATCCTACCCATTGCGGGCGGGTTTTTGCGGGTTTGCGGGTTTTGGGTAAAATTGCCATCCCTAATCTCAGATGATGGAGTCATTGCAGGGATGTTTGGGCAACCTTTCGAGCGTCATTGTCATGAGGCCATAGTCTCAACGATGACTGCTAGGATGAAGGATGAACATCAGTTCGAGAACACGTTGATAAGTGCGTGAAAATGTACTTTGAAACGACACTTATTCGAGTTTATTGTTAAGTATTTAGTAATATATTTTATTATATGATTTTTATCATTATATTAATTTAGAAAATATTTATTATTTAAGTTAATAATTTTCCTTTTTATTATTGGTAGGAATTGGGAAGCAAATTTGGCTTGAGCGTGAAAGAAAAATCATTCAATTGAGAAACAACAAAGGAGCCACAAACTTTGACTTAAAAGCAAAAGTGGCGTGACAAGACGAAGAGTGGGGCCGGTTTGCAAAGGAAAAACGTGACCAAGAATTTAAAAGGGAAGAAATTGTTTTTAAATTGGAGAGAGAGGAGAGCAATAGTTGACCAAATAAAGCAAAAGAGAAAAATAGGGCTGATGTGCATATGATTAATCAAAACTAAGGCCAACTTACGTGGCTGTGCATGTAGACAAAGAAAGAAAGAAGCTGCCGCATGAAGAAAAGCGTATTAGGGCTGATGCAAACGTGTAACATTTGTGGCTCCATGCATATATTATATAAGAGAGAGGGAGGCTGCGTATTATTAAAAAGGAATTTTGAGGGAAGCCACGTGAGAATGGGGCAGCTGTGCGCATAAGGAAGATTAGGTTTTCATTGGAAAAGGCCATGCACGTGAATGCATTAATGAGGGCCTCAACATGAATATTTAAAGAAGCAGCGTGAATGTAAAAGGGGGTGGCTGCTGAGCATAAACAAAAAATCAGAGCAGTGCCGAGAGTTCGGAGAAAAAATCAGAGCCCAGAAGTCGGGACAGAGAGTCGTAATGATTCAGAACAATATTTCTCTCCAATTCCGGGTTATTTTTATTTCTTTTATGAGGAACTAATCCACTAGGCAAAGCTAGGGATGAACTCTTGTGTTGGATTTTTATTATTTGTGTTTTTGATTCCTACGAACCTTTTAATCGTTTAATAAAATTGATGGTTATTATTTTCTATTATCTTTCGATTTATTAATCCAGAAATTATGTTTTGTCAAATCCCATATCGATCCAGTCATGCTTCTTCTATGTGTGGTTTGCGAATTTAATTGTGACTGGTAAAGTTGTTTTACGTGTTGGTCTTCTGGCTAGTATTGCCTGAGGGTATATTGTCGACGTTAGATAGCTCGTAACGATGGCTTTTGTATGCTGTTAACATAGAGAAAATAATCATTAATTACCTTAGAATTTGAATATGCGTAGAATTGAATATCTTCCGGTTGTTGGTTTGGGATGTGAAACCTTCAATTGTGTAATAAAAAGGAATCAATAACTAAATATAGGAGTTCGATGTAAGAGGGATTCCCGAAGCTTTGTCATATCTCTCTGCCATTATCTTTTAATATTTGTTCATTATTTTATTTATCTTAAATTTAATTACCAATTTTCATTTGTTTTCTTATTTAGTTATTGCTAAAGTTTTTGTTTGAGTAAATTTGTTCATGTAACCATCTCTCTGAGGAATCGACACCCCAGCTATACTGCGATAACCGCGAGTCATATTTGGGCGTAATTAAAATTTGGCGCCGTTGCCGGGGAGACGGTTTACAAGTAAAAGGATCATGTTTGCTTAGTCAACAACGAAGCGGTAACTTCGTTTTATTTTATTTTATTTACTTTATTTTATTCATTTATTATTCGCTTATTTATTTTCTTTTAGTAATTTAGTTTTATTTTTAATTAGTTCTCTTTATTTTTATTTCTAGTCTTTTATTTTAGTATTTATTTTAGTTATTTTATTTCTGTTTTAATTTTAGTTAGATTTGAAGTTTTAGTTTATTTATTTGTTTATTTATTTATTATTTTATTTCTCGTATTGTTTGAACTTAATTGCATGTCTAGGCGTAGTGATAGATTTGGTAGATTTGTTAGGACTGAGGAAGAAAGCTCAGACTTTGAGAACATATTTGAAAATCCTTTCTCTACACCATCCGCGTCTAGTGCACATAACATGAGTGAATACGAGAGACCACCTAGGAGGACTCTTGAAGAGTACCGCCACCTAACTCGCACAGCTACACCTTCGTGCATCATGTTTCCTCCTAATGCACCACACATAGACTTTAGGCCTGGAATGATACAGTATCTTCCAACTTTTCACGGTTTAGAGAGCGAAAATCTTTACGTGCATATTAGAGAGTTTGAGGAGGTTGTAGCAACCTTCCATGACCGGTTTGGAACCACTGACACAATTAAGCTTAAGTTCTTCCCCTTTGCCCTTAAGGATAGAGCTAAGAGCTGGTTGTATTCTTTAAGACCTAGGTCAATAGGATCGTGGGGTGAGATGACTCAGGTATTTTTTGACAAATATTTTCCACACCATAAGACAGATGCCCTTAAGAGAAAAATCTCTACTTTCTCCCAGAGAGACAGCGAGACCCTTTATCAAACGTGGGAGCGGTATAAGGAGTTGTTAGCGAGTTGTCCCTCCCATGGATATGAGAGTTGGCGTTTAGTAAGTTATTTTTATGATGGACTAACCCGTAGGGAACGCCAATTCGTTGAGACGATGTGCAATGGTAAGTTCATTCGAAAGGACCCTGATGAGGCATTCGAGTATTTAGATGACCTAGCTAAAAAATCACATACTTGGACTGGACCCAATGTCGTAGATAACATAGATAGGACACACACTTTTTCTAACAGAAGCTTACAACACTTTAGGGAAGAGGATGGCCTTAAGACACAAGTCGAGCTGTTAATCAGACAGATAGGAGCCTTAATAGCCAAAGACAGTAAGACAATGCATTCAGTAGCCCAACTAGAATCTCAAGAGTATCCGGTATACAGTGAGATGAGAGGAACAAATGAAGAACAATGCCATTCATTAGAGACATATCAGAAGCCTCACACACCGTACCCATACACCTATAATCCTAGTTGGAGAAACCATCGCAACCTTAGTTGGAAGCATGAGTCTCATCAACCGAGTCAGACATCACCACCGAAAGAATATAATACCCCTCAATATCATGCACCCACTCGTTCCTAGAAATTCTTTAGAGGAAACAGTGCAAGCATTCGTGGAAGTCCAGAGGGTGATTGTGGAAGCCCAAAATAAAACAAATCAAAGGTTTGAGTCATTGATAGCTCAAGTAGCTGAAGATAATAGAGAGATTAAGAGTCAGATCTCTAAGTTAACTAATGTCTTGAGTGTGCACGAACAAGGAAAATTCTCATCTCAGGCTCAACCAAATCCACAAGGCCAACACATGGCACATGCTAATCACGAAGCAACCAATGTGGAAGGTGTTAATGCTATATTCACTAGGAGTGGTAGAGAGGTAGGGATACAGGATACTCCAAAAATTGTAGGAGACCCTAAAGATATTGATACCAAAACCCCACAGGAAGATCGTGAGCCACCTTACCAGGTTAGAGTACCATTTCCTCAAGCCCTTAGGCCCACTACCAGAGCTGCAGACCCAAACGGTGAGATCCTAGAACATCTTAAGCAAGTAAAGATCAACCTTCCGTTGTTACATGTGATCAAACAGGTTCCCACATACGCTAAGATTTTAAAGGATCTATGTACTATGAAGAAGAAACATCACGTGAAAAAGACTGCATTCTTGACAGAGCAGGCAAGTGCAGTAATTGAACAGAGGACTCCGCCAAAGTATAAAGATCCGGGATGTCCCACCATTACCTGCCACATTGGCACCCACGAGTTTGGTCAAGCACTATTAGATTTAGGTGCTAGTGTTAATCTCATGCCATATTCGATTTATGTGCAGTTAGGGCTTGGCGAGATTAAACCTACTTCAGTGACTTTACAGTTAGCTGACCGATCCATTAGAACACCATGGGGAGTAGTTGAGGATGTCTTAGTTCAAATTGATAAATTCTACTACCCCGTTGATTTTCTAATTCTAGATACGCAGTCCGTGGTTAACGCTGAGTCCAAAATTCCGCTTATATTAGGTAGACTTTTTCTTGCTACAGCTAATGCCCTTATTAATTGCAGGAACGGTCTAATGAAGCTATCATTTGGAAATATGACTCTCGAGGTGAACATTTTTCATGTTGAAAAACAACCACGAGATGATGATGAGTGTCAAGGTACATACATGCTCGAAGTAGTCCTGCCAAAAACAGCTTCTCTACAACATGAATCAAATCATCTTGAAGTGAAAGTGATCCCAAAGAATCGTAAAAGGAGGAAAAGAAGAGCTCGTGTTCAATTGAAAATGATACCTGGAAAGTTAAAAATGGGTTTAAATCAACTTTTTAATATGTGCAGTCAAGATTTTCAACCACCAGACCCTGGAAGATCCGTGGATACACTGCCGCAGCTAGACAGAAATTCACTCCCGTGCCTTCATCAGTACGCTAGATGGAAACCACCATAACAACTTGAGTGTTTGCGTCTGGCTGAAGACGTTAAACTTAGAGCTAGCAGGGAGGCAACCCTTGCATTTGCATTTATTTTATTTATTTTATTTACTTTAGTTTTATTTTATTTTATTGTGTGCTAACTGTATGTTTATTTTTCTGTTTGCATGAGTGTTTATGCAGGAGTTAGCACAACCTACACATCCACACAACCAAAGTCTCGCCAGTAGGAACCTGATCAACTCCGCACCTGGTAGTGTTGTTCCTTAATCATTTTCTTTATATTTATCTTACATTGAGGACAATGCAAGTTTTAAGTGTGGGGGTGTATGCATGCGCATGATAATACCTGTCATAAATACATTTTATTATTATCTAAAAAAAAAATATTGTTTTGTTTTATTTTTAGTCCTTGATAGTAAAACATAAGTCCAATGATGATATTGTTTGTTTTAGGATGAAATCTTAGAAACGATAAGTCCTTTAATGCACTTTTATCTGATGCTTTGAGTAATTTATCTATGTTAGACTCGTAAGCACTTAATTATGGGTTTTCAACAGTGGAAGCCTGAGTAGTTAACAAGGTGACTAGTTGAAGAAATTGCATGTCGATGAATGACCGTTTGCTTAGATATCTATCCTGATTTGTTTGTATTATGACGTATGGTATGATTGAAAATAAAAGAAAAGTCTCTGAAGAAAGAAAATAAACCACCTATAACCGATAAGCGTGAAGCTACCCACGGGCGAGTATTAGGACCACCATGAGGAGAAATGCTACCTTAAAGGGTAGGTGTGTTTCAAAAAAAAAAAGAGAATTACAAAAAGAAAGGAAATGAAAAGAGAGACCAAAAAAAAAAAGAAGAAAAGAAATCATACCATATTGAGCACAGAAAAGCAATTACAGAGCTTAATTGAGATATCTAGGTTGGTTAGACCCCCGATTTTTAAACGAAACCATTGAGTTGGCTTACCTGGGAATAAAGCTGTGAATGAACCTTAGCACACACACACTTTGAGTCTAGCTTAGATGATTTATTCAAAGACTTAGATTTGAGTTACGTTGAGTACTTTGAAGGTTCTTTGGTTTCATTACTATGTATTCTCTGAGGACAAGAATTATGTGAAACTATTGGGACTATTTAATTTTTATTTTTGCATGATTGCGTGTTTTGATTGACGTTTGTGGGTGTCGTCACTGTAAGCCCTCACGAGACTATAACTCGTCCACTAGGGACACCTAGGGGTTTAAAGGCTTGTTGCATACGCTAAATGCAATCGTGATCCCTACGAAAGTGGCTTAGATAGTTTATTTATTTAATTTTCATTTTATTTTTTGCGCTTGAATTGCTAGGGACTAGCAATAAGCTGGTTGGGGGTTGTGATAAGTGCGTGAAAATGTACTTTGAAACGGCACTTATTCGGATTTATTGTTAAGTATTTAGTATATATTTTATATTTTATTATATGATTTTTATCATTATATTAATTTAGAAAATATTTATTATTTAAGTTAATAATTTTCCTTTTTATTATTGGTAGGAATTTGGAAGCAAATTTGGCTTGCGCGTGAAAGAAAAATCATTCAATTGAGAAACAACAAAGGAGCCACAAACTTTGACTTAAAAGCAAAAGTGGCGTGATAAGACGAAGAGTGGGGCCGGTTTGCAAAGGGAAAAACGTGACCAAGAATTTAAAAGGGAAGAAATTGCTTTTAAATTGGAGAGAGAGAGAGAGCAATAGTTGACAAAATAAAGTAAAAAGAGAAAAATAGGGCTGATGTGCATATGATTAATCAAAACTAAGGCCAACTTACGTGGCTGTGCATGTAGACAAAGAAAGAAAGAAGCTGCCGCATGAAGAAAAGCGCATTAGGGATGATGCAAACGTGTAACATTTGTGGCTCCATGCATATATTATATAAGAGAGAGGGAGGTTACGTATTATTAAAAAGGAATTTTGAGGAAGCCACGTGAGAATGGGGCAGTTGTGCGCATAAGGAAGATTAGGTTTTCATTGTAAAAGGCCATGCACATGAATGCACTAATGAGGGCCTCAACATGAATATTTAAAGAAGCAGCGTGAATGTAAAAGGGGGTGGCTGCTGCGCAAAAACAAAAATCAGAGCAGTGCCGAGAGTTCGGAGAAAAAATCAGAGCCCAGAAGCCGGGACAGAGAGCCGTGATGATTCAGAATAATATTTCTCTCCAATCCCGGGTTATTTTTATTTCTTTTATGAGGAACTAATCCCCTAGGCAAAGCTAGAGATGAACTCTTGTGTTGGATTTTTATTATTTGTGTTTTTGATTCCTACGAACCTTTTAATCGTTAATAAAATTGATGGTTATTATTTTCTATTATCTTTCGATTTATTAATCCAGAAATTATGTTTTGTCAAATCCCATATCGATCCAGTCATGCTTCTTCTATGTGTGGTTTGCGAATTTAATTGTGACTGGTAAAGTTATTTTGCGTGTTGGTCTTCTGCTACAGTATTGCCTGAGGGTATATTGTCGACGTTAGATAGCTCGTAACGATGGCTTTTGTATGCTGTTAACATAGAGAAAATAATCATTAATTACCTTAGAATTTGAATATGCGTAGATTTGAATATCTTCCGGTTGTTGGTTTGGGATGTGAAACCTTCAATTGTGTAATAAAAAGGAATCAATAACTAAATATAAGAGTTCGATGTAAGAGGGATTCCCGAAGCTTTGTCATATCTCACTGCCATTATCTTTTAATATTTGTTCATTATTTTATTTATCTTAAATTTAATTACCAATTTTCATTTGTTTTCTTTATTTAAGTTATTGCTAAAGTTTTTGTTTGAGTAAATTTGTTCCTGTAACCATCTCTCTGAGGAATCGATACCCCAGCTATACTGCGATAACCGCGAGTTATATTTGGGCGTAATCACACGTCTTGAGGATGATGACCTATCTCAACACTGTTGAAACCCATGAAGCTCATATTGACGGGCGTAGTTAGGTGACCATGATTATGGAAACTCTTCCGAAGAGTTTCCTGCAGTTTAAAAGCAACTATGTTATGAAAAAGTTGACTTTTACTTTGACCCAACTTCTTAATGAGCTCACCCATTACGAGTCCATATTTGTGGATCCTCGTAAGTCCGGTGCTAAGGCAAATGTTGCTGAGTCTTCTAAATCTGCAAAGATGAAGAAGAATATCACTGGGAAGGCTAAGGCAAAGCCCTTGAAGAAGAAGAACAAGAAAGGCTCCAAGGATGCCAAACCCAAGGGAAAATGTTTCCACTGCAACAATAATGGGCATTGGAAAAGGAATTGTCATAAATACCGTGCTGAGCTGAAGGAGAAAAAGAAAACAGGTAAATATGATTTACTCATTATCGAATCTCTATTAGTGGAGGATGACAAATCCGTCTGGATTGTTGACTCTAGAGCCACTAATCATACTTTTTCTTCTTTGCAGCTACTTGAATCATGGAGAGACCTTGCTGAAGGTGACTACACCATGAGGGTTGGGACAAGGGATGCCGTTCAGCAAGAGCAGTGAGATTTTGTAGTTTAAATTTTACAAATAACAGTTATTTAAATTTGAATAATGTGTTATTCATTCCTGGATTTCACAGGAATTTGATTTATGTTTCTAAACTTTTGGATGATAGTTATTCAGTTTCTTTAATAGAAATTTAGTTATTATTGGTAGAAATGGATTAACCATATGCACAGAAAACTCAGAAAATAACTTGTATATGTTAAGACTGTTAACACATAGGTCACTGCTCAACGCTGAAATATTTAAAGTTGAGAAACCTAAAACTAAGCGGCCAAAGATTTCTCACGATGACACATATCTATGGAAACTTAGACTTGGTCATATCAACCTTGATCGGATAGACAGATTGATTAAGAACGGAGCATTAAACCCGTTAAAGCTCAAAACTTTACAAGTCTGCGAATCCTGTTTAGAATGAAAAATGACCAAGAGACCTTTTATTGGAAAAAATAATACATTCGGACATTTACAGACCGATGAATGTAAGAGCCCGAGGTGGTTATGAATAATTCGTCATATTCATTGACGATTATTCTAGATATGGGTATGTTTACCTAATGCAGCACAAGTCAGATACTTTTGAAAAGTTCAAAGAGTATCATGCTGAGGTTGAGAACCAGTTAGGTAAAACAATCAAAACTCTACGATTAGATCGTGGAGGAGAATACTGTGACAAATATTTCAAGGAATTCTTAGTTGAGCATGAGATAGTATCCCAGCTCACAACACCTGTAACACCATAGCAAAATGGTGTTACAGAGAGGAGAAATCAGACCCTACTAGACATGATGAGATTTATGTTTACTTATAGCTCACTGTCTAGTTCGTTCTGGGGATATGCACTGCAAACAGAAATGCATATCCTTAATGTAGTTCCATCTAAGTATGTTTTTTCTTAAGACTCCATTAGAGTTGTGGAATGGTCGTAAAACTAGTTTACGAAACTTCCGCATATGAGGGTGTCCAACACATATTCTGAGGCATAAGACTACAAAGTTGGAGCCACGTTCTCATGTCTGCCTATTTGTAGGTTATCGTAAGGAGACTAGAGGTGGATTCTTCTATAGTCCTAATGATAAAAAAGTATTTAAATTGACAAATGCTACGTTTCTAGAGGAGGACTATATGAGGGAGTTCAAGCCTCGAAGTATAGTGTTACTCGAGGAGTTACTTACTGGTTCGACCAGTACACCATCGTCGATGACAGTTGACAAATACATATCACCTTCGACATCTAAGCGTCAGATGCAAGTTAGTCAGAATGATCTACCACCTAGACGCAGTGGGAGGGTTGTACAACAACCTGATAGCTACCTTGGGGTTGGAGAGGCATAAGTTGTCGCATCCAGTGATGGTATAGATGATCCATTGACCTATCGTAGTATAATGGATGATTTTGAAAAGCGGAATGGCTCAAAGCCATGAACCTAGAGATGAAGTTTATGTACTCCAACTCAGTCTGGGAAATTGTAGACCAACCTGATGGGGTGAAACTCATAGGTTGAAAGTGGATCTACAAGAGGAAGATAGGAGCAGATGGGAAGGTACAGACCTTCAAGGCTAGGCTAGTGGCCAAGGATTATACCCAGAAAGAGGGAGTTGACTATGAGGAAACTTTCTCGCCAGTAGCCATGCTCATTGGGAATGATGTAAAGATATTATCGGACGTGAAAACCTGACTAGCTAACCAATTCCAAATGAAAGATTTGGGAGAGGCCGATTATGTTCTTGGGATTCAGATACTTCGGGATCGCAAGAAACGACTGTTAGCTATATCTCAGACATCCTATAATATGGGTGTTCACGAGTCGGGTCCGGTCGGGTTTTTTGGAATTTTTTTTTGACCCGATCGGGTCCGGTCATTCGGGTCGTCTGACCCGAAACCCGAAATTTGAGGAGGTGACCCGCGCGGGTCGGGTCACCTCGGGTCGGGTCAAAAAAACTATGGGTCGGGTCGGGTCAACATAATATATAGTAAATATAATATATATATATATATTATATATATATATATATATTTTATTGAGAGATGATATTCAACAATGCATGCAGCACAAATGGTTAAAGCATTAACAAAGTTTCAAAGAAATCCCAAGTTTGAATCTCTACAACAACTAAGATTTTTTTTGAGAAATTAATTTGCTAAATGGTAAGATGTGAGAGTCGACCCCGTAACCTTCTTCATCTTAACTGAGTAACCTGCCATTTGTGCTACGCGTTTTGGTTGATAATGTCATACCACTAAAAATATGTATATTATAATACAGTATCATTACATCGGGTCGGGTCGGGTCATACTCGAGTTTTCTGAACTAAACCCGTGACCCGATCCGAAATTTTGGGTCGGGTCGGGTCAGACCCGAAATTAAATTTTAAAATGGAGAAACCCAACCGGGTCGGGTCGGGTCGCGGGTCGACCCGACTGTGGGCAACACAGTGAGATCTGGGGCGACGCATGCTGTTCTAGGCTCGCGGGCCTAGTTGGGAGTACGGAATAGCCACGGGGGACTAAACCAGAGAATGATGGAGTCGCCACCCGGTGTGAACCGGGACAAAAATTTAAGGCCGCACTCACCCCTCGCAAGGGAAGACCTCAAACCATTGGGTTCGGAATGGTCCCTTACTTATGCCACTTGTAATGTAAAGATTTATGCAATAATCCAACCAAGCCTATGACATATATTTCCAAGTGCACCACAATCCTAAATTCGCATGCTTGAAAGTAACAACTAACATATATGAAATCAAATCTTATTGCCAAATTCACATGCTTAAAGGTAGACTTTTACAACAACAAGCACATAACGTCATAAGAACTCAATCATTCATGTAATCATAAACACAAACAGTCATGGTAACATTTGCATATAATCAAAATGATGACAACACGGATGCATAAATCATGATACATTAAGCCAAGACTAAAGTAGATAATGCAATCATAGGGAATAAACATGCTTTCATTATTATGTGCACAAAGATAAGAACGACTATGTGTGGTTTCATCAAAAAATCACTTAAGAAACAATTATACATGGCATGTGATGAGTATGTCTCAGTTCAGTGTGTTCGCGTTCGTGTAGCGTTCGTAAACGCGTTCGAACGAAACTGAGACAGAATGCTCACGTTTTATAGCGTTCGTGAACGCGTTCGAACGGAAATGAGACCTGATGCATGATAAGGCAAAAATGTATGTGCGTTCGAGTTGCGTTCGTAAACGCGTTCGAACGGGAACAGACCTGATGCATGAATGCTTGCGTCGTAGAGCGTTCGTGAACGCGTTCGAACGGAAATAAAACAGAATACTCACGTTCGTATGGCGTTTGTGAACGCGTTCGAACGGAAGTGAAACAGAATGCTCACGTTCGTATGGCGTTTGCTAACGCGTTCGAACGGAAATGAAACAGAATGCTCACGTCGTATGACGTTTGTTAACGCGTTCGAACGGAAATGAGACCTGATACATGATAAGGCAAAAATGTATGCGCGTTCGAGTTGCGTTCGTGAACGCGTTCGAACGGGAACAGACCTGATGCATGAAATGGGACGCGATACATGAAAGCTAAAGGGGCGCGGCGAAGTATCGTGGTAAGGATCTTATCCCCGTGAAACGGAGTGCCTTTAATCCGACTTACTAAGCTCATGCGCAATGAACATATAATAAAAGTAAAGGCATAATAGCAAAGACGAGATATCGGACTTTGTATATCCGATTGAACACATCTCACGTCCAATCGAATATACGTCATCCGGCGCGGCGAAGCATCGTGGTAAGGATCTTATCCCCGTGAAACGGAGTGCCTTTAATCGACTTACTAAGCCCATGTGCAATGAACATATAATATGCATAAAATAAAGACAGAAGTAAACACAAAGATACTTGGCGCGGCGAAGCATCGTGGTAAAGGATTTTAACCTTTTCAATAGAGGACCTTTCATCGCACTTACTAAGCCCATGCGCTTTTCTCATCATTACATAAATAAATAACATGCAGAAAATTAAATGGCGGAATAATTAAACAACTCAAAATTAAACAAAAGAACATGTCGTTTACTCAAGTGATACGTGGAGTTGTGGCCCGAGTGCAGATCATACTACCGTCCATTCGGAATCGGCTATGAAATTTACGTCCGGGTTTCCATCCGATATACCACAAGAGGCGGCATGCCTTTCATCCAAAATCCACAACAAACATCGTATATGCAACAAATACCACAAATACAGAAAATATAATCAAGATAAATGAACAGAAATTAAATAGAAATAAGTGTGAAAAATACCCTCAGGTCTAACCTTTTGATTGTCCTCGGACTTGCGTTTCGCGGAGATCGGAAGGGGTGAAAGCTCCTTACTTTTTCGGTTCACTAGTTTCGCGTTTTGGCTCGCCGTTCCACTGTTTTTCCCCACTACTTTGGCGTTGTTTTGCTGCTGTTTTTGATGTGTTTCTGTTTGCTATTTCGTTTTTTTTTTGTTTTTTGTGGGTGTGACTTAGGTTGTGTCTCTCTAACGTTGTGTGTCTCTAGGTTGTGTGTCTCTAGGTTGTGTGTCTCTAACCCCTCAAAGGTTTGGTGAAGAGGGGTTTATATAGAGAAGGGTTAAGGTTGACAAGGGAAGGGATTTGGTTTCCAAATTAGGAGTCCTAAGAATGGTATACACAAGATTGAGGGGGGACAAAATATTTTAAATTAGGAAGTCAATTAATCTAAATTGGTAGATGTCTTATTAGATTAGGAAGTCAAATATTTGATTTGGTTTGGTTAAGGGAAGTCAAAGATTGAGGGGGGACAAATCTTGGCTAGATAGGAAGGTTGAATATTTGATTGGCTTGGTTTAGGAATACAATATTTTAAGTTTGGGAATAATCTTATTAGATTGGGAATATAATTGTTGATTGATTTTAATTAGGCATGATTATATTTTGATTTAGTGTGTGATTTGTTTATTTTATGTTTGGTATATGTTTTATTTAATCATTTAATTAATTTAATTATTATATTATATTATTTAGTTAATGTTTTAATTAATATTTATTCATTAATTTGGGATGTGTTTTATGGGCTTTGGGGAGCTAAATGGGCTGGGGTGTGAGGCTAGCAGCAAAACCAGAATTACCGACACCGTTCGAACGCCTCCTCGAACGTGACACGAACGCTCGAAATCTGCTTTCCGTTCGAACGCCTGCACGAACGCAGCACGAACGAAAACAGTGAACCTTGTTTATTCTGAATTTCCCCTTCCGATATCCGTTTCCCGCGGTTTTCATGACTCAAAAGGTAGTGCCTCCAAATGAGACTCATCATCGGGTTTCACATGCAAAAATGCAATGCCTACACCGACCCTATGAACACCCATATCCTATATCGACAAGATCCTTGGGAGATTTGGGATGCAGAATTCCAAGAAAGGCAATCTGACTTATCGGCATGGAATTTATTTGTCAAAGGAACAGTCTCCTAAGACATCTCAAGATGTTGAGGAAATGAGACATATCCCCTATGCCTTAGCAGTTGGTGGTCTCATGTATGCTAAGTTATGCACGAGACCGGACATCTGTTTTGTAGTGGGAGTAGTCAGTAGGTTTCAGTCGAACCTCGGATTGGTTCAATGTGGTGGTGTAAAACACATTCTCAAGTATCTTAGAGAACGAGAGATTATATGCTTGTGTATTCCGGTGAGGATATGATCTTAAGAGGATATACGGACTCTGATTTTTAGACAGATGTCAATTCTAGGAAATCAACATTTGGATCAGTGTTTACCCTAGGTGATTGAGCTATAGTATGACGGAGTATTAAGCAATCTTGCATTGCTGACTCCACCATGGAGGCTGAATATGTAGTAGCTTGTGAAACAGCTAAGGAAGCAGTCTGACTCCGTAAATTCTTAGGAGATCTGGAAGTTATACCAGATATGGATAGACCAATCACATTTTATTGTGATAATAGTGGTACAGTGGCAAACTCCAAAGAACCAAGAAGTCACAAGAGGGAAAAGCATATAGAGAGGAAATATCATCTCATCAGAAGATATTACAGAGATGAGACATTATCGTCACAAAGAATTCATCCGCAGAGAACCTGGCTGATCAGTTTACAAACCTTGTCGGTTAAAGTGTTTGAAAGTCACCTAGATGGTTTAGGATTACGTGACATGTCTCATTTGCTCTAGTGT
This sequence comes from Zanthoxylum bungeanum, assembly GCA_019454045.1. Taxonomy (NCBI): domain Eukaryota; kingdom Viridiplantae; phylum Streptophyta; class Magnoliopsida; order Sapindales; family Rutaceae; genus Zanthoxylum; species Zanthoxylum bungeanum. The sequence continues at coordinate 29,442 of SKCR01037735.1, forward strand.
AAGTGGGAGATTGTTGGGATGTATGCCCTAGAGCTACATGAACTGTGAACGGTTTTATGTGTTTTGAAATAAAATGATGCATTATTCAATTATCAAAGTGTTTGTTTAATTTCGCATATTATAAATTATCTTGAAATACCATAGATTACTTATGTGCCTTCAGACTTAGTTTATGATTGTCATACACAAGAAGATTTAAGTCTGAAGTTAGTAATCTTAAATAGTCTATAGAGAGCGAACAAAGCGAGTATTTGTTTGTGGTTTATCTATAGTTGCGGTCCATTCTATATTTGTATGGCGATCTTGATCCGGGATCGTACATGTAGAGACATGAGAATGAAAGCTCATTGTATGATGTGATCATATATGACTGGACCCAAATGAAAATGACATTCTTATAACATCTGTTAAACAAAGAAAGTCATTTCAATATACTAGATGGTCATATATGGATTGATCTTAATCCTGAGTGTGTATTACGAACTCATGCATGGAAGACTATGTCATTTGATTTACAAATGTGAGGTTGGTGTAGCAATCCCGACCAATAGCTATGTACTTTGGGGGCATGGTCTGTTATGTAGCTGGGAACGTTTTACATAGACATGGAGTTCACTCTTTCTTGTGAGAAGTAGAGAAGTGCCAAAGGACGCATTACAAGTGCCAGAAGGGCCAATTACGAAGCAGAGGACCAAAAGACTTAGAGAAGCAATGGCGGGATTAGTTCAGAGTTTTATGGCCGACTGCAACAAACAAATAGAGATGCATGTGGGCTTCGATGGAAAGGGCCCAAAACCATTTCACTTGGCCCAAATCAGTTTAGAATAAAGCTTCCTAGGCATTTGAAAACTTAAAGATTTGATATTTGTGTAATTTCATTTTTAGGGGCATTGTTGTCTTTATGCCTTTAGGGTTTCTTTTTGTAACACTATTTAAGCTTACTTTCTTCTTCATTTGAGGGAACCAACGAAATTTGTAAACTCAAAAGCTTAAAGCTTTGGCTATGGCCGAATTCTTGTAAGGGATGGATTCCCCTTTTCAAGTTTGAATCGACTTATCTAAGTTTGGCAAACTTAGTGGCGTCTCCATTTGCTAGCAAAAACACTACAAGGATTCATCTTAAGGGTTCTCAAGGGCAAGTTCTTTGTGGGTCTTCTTTGTGGCCTTGGAAGGGTTTTGTTCCTACAAAATCAAATTCGCGGTTCTTGGGGTTCTGTCCGTTGTTTGGGGTTTACTTGGATTTCGAATCTAAGTGGGTTTCTTGTCACATGGAGTTCACTCTTTCTCGCGAGAAGTAGAGAAGTATCTTTCTTAAGGGTTGATTTGGTAATTGAACGGTTAGAGTGCTCAAGTCTTTCTATTACGAAGATAGATTAAAATTCATAATCGTTATGAATAAATCGTTCATGAGATAATCAATGGTACTGAAGGTAAAAATAATTAAAGAGGTATAAAAGACATTATAACCCGACTCTAATTACGAGATACTCGTGAAATGTTAATCTATATGTAGTGACTATATCAATGGACACCGACTTGGTTCGGCTTAATATATCATCTGCGGCAACGAGAGTGCAACTTTGGATTTTTAGTGGAATAACTCGGAGTTAATAATTCAGAATATTTAATTAAGAGCTTAATTAATATTTCGAGATTATTTGAGCTCGGAACCCTAAGTCCATTTGGTCCCCGTGCTAGCTCGATTTACTGTAGCGGATTTAGTATAATTGGATAGTCCAATTATATACTCACAAAGGTATAAATATTATTAATATGATTAATAATATTATTATGTCACACTTGGAACTTTATATTAAAAGTTAATATATGGGTTTAATAATTATATAATAATTATTAAATGAATTAAATTAAATTATATTTGATATAATTTAATAAGGCTAAAGTTGTAATTTCCAATTAAAGGGTTTTGGAAACTCTTGATTTAATTTTGGAAGTTACAAACACATTATGGCATTAATATTTTTAATTTTGTAACACTTTTGGCTTTATGAAAAGTTATTTTATTGTTACAAAATTAATGAAAATAAATGAGATTTATTCTTATTTTATTATGCCATTGCCGATTTTTACAAGAGGAAGAAGGAAAGGTTTTGTTGTTTTTTTGGAAACAATTAAACCTAAGTATAAAAAAGGTTTTATTTTTCTTTTTGCTAAATGGGATTGATTCTAACCCTAGCCACTTTTTTGATCTTCTTCCAAATCCTCTCAATTGTTGAGAAAGAAAAAGAAAAACACAAGAAAAAACAAAATCCAAAAACAAAAGTTGTTGTGTGACTTAATCACTAAATAGTTTAAGGATTATTTTGTGAGTCTTTCCCACACAAGTTTCCATTGGTAACGAGACATAGCTCGGAAGACTTTATGGTGTCTAACTTTTCTTCATCTTCATCTTATTTTCTTATTCATGGCAGTGAGGCTACAAATTGCTCACTGCCACCCCTTTGCTTGGTGAAACGGAACTCGGTTTGGTTTCGTTTTAATCCAGAATTTTTGGGGAACATATAGTGGTGCTTTGGGGCTATGTTGGGTCTGTCTTCAAGTGAAAAATCAGAACCAAAACATAGGCACTGTCCACGCAATTTCAGGGGTTGTTCGGGAGTGTGATAGGTGCATTTTTTCGGGTGCTAAAACAGTCAGATTTTGTGCTGCTGTTCGAGGGCTGTTCGGGGGCTGTTTCGAGGCTGAAATTTTATTTAAAATAGTAGCAAAAATTTAGTAGTACTGCTGTTTCCATTCGATAATTAAAGGAGAATGGCAGAAAAAATTTTCAAGTCCGATCCGTGTGCCTAAGATATTTCCGCTGCGCGAGGAAAACATTTCCTACATTAAGAGCTTTATACACTATAAGAACGAAGGTGAAAATCAACTTAGCAAGAAAATCAAAAGAATCATGAGTGATAGAGGATGTTAATATATGTCACCATTTGGTGAATATTGTTCAAATCATGGAATTATTCACAAAATTACTACTTGTTATTCACCTCAACAAAACGAGTTTGCTAAGCTCAAAAACCGAACGTTGAAGGAAATGATGAACGTCATATTGACAAGCTCTAGTTTACCCCAAAACTTGTGGGGGAAACCTTTCTTTCTGCCAACCATGTTCTGAATAAGCTACCTCACAGAAGGTTGGACATGACACCATATGAATTATAGAAAGGTCATGTATCTTTCTACAAATACCTGTAAGTGTGAGGGTGTCTTTCCAAAGTAATAGTTCCTAAACCTAAGAAGGTTAGAATAGGACTCAAGATTGTTGATTGTATATTCATTGAATATGCTCACAACAGTAGTGTGTATCGATTCTTAGTACATAAGTCTGAAATTCCCGACATCAATCCAAATATGATAATTGAGTCAATGAATACGACATTATTATAAGAGACATTTCTTTGTAAGGAAAGACAAAAAATAGAGTCTCTCAAAAGAACTAATGATATAGTCAAAGGCAGTGATCAAGTTGACTAAGAATCAGTTCAACATGAAAATGTTGAGGAAGATGAACCTAGACGTAGCAAAAGAGCTAGAACGTCTAAGTCATTTGAACACGATGTTCTGACATACTTGTTAGAAAATGGGCCTCAAAGCTATAAAGTTTCAATGTCTTCGTCGGAGGCACCTTTGTGCAAAGAGGCTATCAATAGTGAGATTGATTCGATCCTACAAAATCATACTTGGGAGTTGGTTGAACTTCCTCCAAGTTATAAGCCACTGGGCTACAAATAGATATTCAAATGGAAGATGAAACTGGATGAATCAATAGATAAGTACAAGACAAGACTTGTCATAAAAGTTATAGACAAAAAGTGATGGGGTTTTAAGGGGGAATACCGGTAACGCAGCGGAATAGTGGAAAATCAAAATTTTCCGATTTCAAAATTTTTCTCGGATAAATTAAATAAATTTATTTATTTATTTATCCAATTATCAAATTTTGAAAAATTACACAAGAGATCAAATTTCTTGGTAATTACCGAATTGCCCCAAAACTTTGTAAATTGATTATTTTAGCTAAAAAATTATCAAATATAATTTTGGATGATTCTAAATCATTTCTAAAATATTTTTCAACACATCTATTGCATCAAAATCAGATTTAACACAAATCCCTAATTTTTGAGTAATTGCCGTGAGCACCCCAAATTTTCAAGTAATTACATTTTGGTCAATTTTGTTCAAAACATGCCAAGATCAAATCCAATCAACCCAAAAATTTACATGCATCATATCCATACCATAATACATTACATATATGAAAATTCCCAATTTTTGAGTGGATTATGAACCCTAATTTTTTAATTTCATCAAATTGTCCAATTTCACCAAATTTACAAAATCCAACACTTTAATCCATTCAATACTTCACCAATCTAGCCTCACCACTTTGAAACAACTCTAGAACAATTCTAGATCACCAAGGAGTGGCTTACCAACTCTAGAATGGCAACTTGATTTTTCAAAAATCAAAAGTAAAACTTTGAAACCATTTCAAGCTTACTTACATGCATCAATCTTTCATCAAAGTTCACAACCAAAATAAACACAAACTATAAGAAGAGAGACAACACCAAAGCAACCCAAATGATGCTAAGCATGTTAGAAATATTTTTCATGTTGAAAGCTTTAAAGAAAAACTTACAAAAATCAAAGATTTCCACGCTTTTTCCTTTAGTCTTCATGCTTTTCTCTCAATTTCTTTTATGTTTATTTGATATCTAATGAACTTGTCTAACCCTAAAAAATGAAACAAAATAATATATACTTGTTCCAAATAGCCCTTGGCTGAAATTGGTGGTGTATATATAAAATAGCATGATATTTTTATTTCATTTAATTTTACTTTATCAACTTGCAAAAGTCATCATCAAACTATTTAATGATTTTCTTAAAGTCAAATAAAGCAACTTTTAGTCATCTCAATAATTATCACAACTTTAGGATATTTGTATCTTTAATTAATTTAATCATTTAACAATTAAATAATTAAATAATTATTTAAATACAAATATATTAAATATATGTATTATATTTACACATATATATTTATGATATAAGTCAAATATCTCAATTTGACAATTAATTAATGTGTATTTGATAAAATCTATCATTAAATATAAATACACAAAAATTAAGAAATAACTATTGGATCCCTACACATGCACTTTTGAGTTTAACTTTTAAACGACTTATAAATAATCAATATTATTTATAAATGTTGCTCTAGTACTCTACGAGTATATTTCATTAGTGAGACTCTCTAGATTCATTAGTGAGACTCTCTAGATTCAGGTATATCCGTCACAAAATCTAATTTCATGTCCATAATTTACCCACCCGTAAATTATGACGACCACAGATAAACTAGCTGAATCATACAGGTCGAGGTCATTTCATACGTATAATCCCTCCGTCACAGGTATCCGGATAATACCAGAGATATAGATGTAAACGTCAAATCTCTATAGGTATTATCCCGTCGACATATCTATTAGAAATCTCTAAATAACATTCAGAACTCACTTCCGAAGTATACTGTGGCCACAGATTTAACTGATTGCTAATCATTTATGGACTACCTATGCTCTGTACACAGAACTGACAGATCTTATCTTGATACACACATGATATCCTGAGGATCGGTCCACACCCAACGAACAGGCGGAGGTCCGATCTAAATAGATCGGTGACGTGACTTTCATCTAAGTGTGGAGGATGTCTCATACATCCACAGTGCTATCTCAAGTCGAAGGACCACTATGCTACTCAACCCAAAAAGATTCTTATTGACGTTGGTGTACCATCCATTAAGAATCTTCGGTGAGTCGTTTAGTGTTTATCTACTATAAACACCAACACGTCTATACGAGTCTCCCTAGACTCATTGTTCATTGGGATAAACCATCGGATCAAGTCTCGATATACGACATGTACTGGTCTCAATGAATTTGACTAACCGACCCGTGTTAATGAATCTTGACCAGGAACAGTATTTGATAATATACATTTAGCAGTGACACTTTCCAATGTCAATTACAAACTAGTTTTATGACTGTATACTGCATTATATATTATCGGGCCTTTGTCTAATATATACATATCACTAAATCACATTTAGTTTCAATCTAATAGTAATTAGATCGAATACGTATATAAAAATAAGAGGTGAAACCACTAAGTAAGTAATATTATGGAAAAAAAAAAAGAATGTTCGTATTCATGAATCAGACATAAATAGAGTCCGGATTGGCGCTCTGAGCACCAACCCCAACAAAAAGAAGGTCTTGATTACTTTGATACCTATTCACCAGTGACTCGTATTGCGTCAATAAAAATGCTCATAGCCATAACAACTATATTTGGTCTTGAAATACATCAAATGGATGTAAAGACGACATTCTTAAATGGTGAACTAGATGAAGAGATTTACATGGAACAACCAGAAGGTTTCAATGTTCTTGTACAAGAATAGAAGGTGTGCAAACTTGTAAAATCCTTATACGGATCAAAACAAGCACCTAAACAATAGCATGAAAAATTTGACAAAGAGATGTTGTCAAATGGGTTCAAAATCAATGAGTGTGATAAATGTCTATACACCAAATCAACTCAAAGGGGATATGTCATTGTGTGTCTATACGTAGACGATATGCTGATAATTGGTAGTAATCATGAGATGATTCAATTTACTAAGAAAGTATTGACCAGCGAATTTGATATGAAATATTTATGAGTAACTGATGTGATCTTAGGAATTAAGATTTCCAGATCATCGGAGGGGTATATATTATCTCAGACTAATTATGCTGAGAAGATACTAGAGAAATATAATAAAGAAAATTTAAATGTGGCTAGAAATCTTGTAATCCTAACTCTTCATTTGTCAAAGAATACTGGTTCAAGCGTATCGCAATTAGAAAATTCGAGAATCATCAGAAGTCTGATGTATCTCACAAATTGCACACGATCTGATATCGCGCAAGCTGTAAACAGGCTTAGCAGATATACGAGCAATCCATAACATAATCACTACGAGTTTTGAGATATCTGAGAGAAACTTCAAAGTATGATCTGCATTATACGAGATATACAACTGTTCTAGAGGGATACATCGATGCTAACTGGATATCTAATACAGTGGATTCCAAATCTACGAGTGGATTTGTTTTCACACTTAGTGGTGCAGTCGTATCATGTAAATCCTCGAGGCAAACATGTACTGCCCGGTCTACTATGGAATCAGAGTTCATAGCATTAGACAAAACAGCGGAAGAAGCGGAATGACTTCGAAATTTCCTAGAGAATATTCCAAACTGGCCAAAACCAGTACCAGCGATAAGCATTATTGTGATAATAAATCGGCTATTGAGAGAGCCCAAAATACAATGTATAATGGTAAGTCTCGACATATACGTCACAGACATAATAACATACAACAACTGCTCTCGAGCGACATAATTTCGATAGATTATATCAAATCGAAGGAAAACCTAGCGGATCCACTTACTAAAGGTTTACCTAGAGAGCAAGTTGAGAAGTCATCGATGGGAATGTGCTTGAAGCCTAAAAATTAAGAATTATCACTATGGAAACCCAACCTAGCTGACTGGAGATCCCAAGATCTAGGTTCAAAAGGGACAACTGAAACTTTGTGAAATTCAAAACAAACACTGTAGAGTTTTATACTTTTTCTCATTCATGTAATGACGTAGAATGCTGTCTGTCAAGGCTAGGATAAACTAAGGCTTTTAATGATCACTATATTAGGAGAATATTTCTAATGGAGGTAAAGGCAGATTACCTCTTTATAAAAGATCACTTATTTCAAGTAAGAAGTGAGACCGCTTCCATGAGAGATTTAAAGGCTGAATTCCCTAAAGTACTTGATGAATCCAGGACCAATATTCATGGCCGAATGAACGCAACCGTAGAACGGGAAATGGTCAAAGTAAAGATGTGTGTTGGCAATTGTCTTGTTTACACCAACGGTAGAATAGTTCAAGACTATGGGTCACTGGTTTGCCAAGTAAATTCGATTGTCATTTACTAGGAAAGGTTCAAAGCGAAAGCTACCTATTTCGATGCAGCTTTATTTCATATAAAGTCTCTTAAGTGTCTGCATTAATATTTAGAGAATTGTGGGGGATTGTTGTAAATTCTATAATATATAATATGAGTGTATGAGGGTAATGTCCTTTGGGTTGTGCCTTATGGGAAAGACACAAACATGTAGGGACATGTCCTCTAAAATGAAAGGATGAGACTCTAGGCCTCAAATGACATTAGGGAAAAGGTATAGCCTTTAGAAGGGTTACACCCCAAACCAAATGGTACCCTCAAAGGCATCCTTCCATGTCTATTTAAATAGGATTTGAGTACATTTGTAATATATAGAATAACATACAAATCTTCATTTATATAGGAAAATCATTTAAAGTCAAGAGAGTTTCCACCATTTTTCATTGTTCGAATTCTTGTGCCCTTCAACAAGAAGCATCCAAATGATCCTGTGAGAACGTTAACCACAAAACTATCCATATAGCATTGAGACGGGACTAATAATTTTTTAAAGGCATATGCAACTCGACTCAGATTCTGTTCATCATTATCTTCAAGTTTTTAGATTTTTTTAAGTTATATGATTTATGTTTAATATTGACATGTTAGTGAATAATTAAGTTGTTTGATACATGTTAATTTCGTTTGATAGTACATATTTGTCAACAGTTCTCTAGAAATATCAAAAAAAAAAAAAAAATCATTCAAGCATGTTAAATCCGTAAAAATTATTGCAATTTAATGCGAGCTGAAATCAACAAATACCTCCGCTTTTTATTTCACAAAGATGTAGCGTTTGATATAGAATTTTATAAACTTATAAATTAGTTTATATTCTCATTATAATATTTATAAATTAGCTTATATTTTCGATCAATATTCTCCTATCAAACATGGGGTCCCCATGTATGTCCTCTGCTTGTAGATTGTAAGAAATTGAAATGATTTTTGAAAATTGGAAATTGAAAATCGTTCAAATTTCGGCATGGGTTTAAAACTGTCAAAATCGAATTGGATACTTAGAAATATGCTATTAAATGACATTTAATAGTTACATTAATTCTAATGTAAATATATAAGGTTATTTCATATTACTGTTAAACTTATAGTAAAATAATAATTGAGAATTGTGAATTTGAAATATTATATTTTACTATTAAAGTCATACATAATCTAACATTTTACTAGTATTCTCTTAGTTGACCGTTAGTTAACTTAATTGACCTTAATATTTATATGTAACAGCCAATTAAGATTTTGACAAAAAAATAGTAAAATATTATTTTACAATATTCAAAATTAGTAAAATATAAATAACAAAAAAATATATATATTTTTATTAAAAGTATTGCTTTAAAAACCGAACTGATGATCTAAAAATTCAATGGGTCACTGGTTTGACCGGTTGAATCGACTGATGTCATAAATAATTTTAATTAAATAAGAAGTATATAAAAGGAAATTTGGTTTTTTAAAGATAAAAAATCTGCATCAGTTTTGATTGATTTTTTATAAATTATTTTAAGGTTCAATCAGACCGAACTAAAGGCCGATTTCGATTTTATTAGTCTGTCCGGTCCGGACTAACACGTACTCATGGTGAATCTCCAATTTAGAATCAGTTTCAAAATGAACCGAAAACTAATCGATTCGTAATTTTCAGAATCAAACAAAAACCAAAATTTGGAACCGAACCGAATTACTCAGTTCCGTTCCAAATTTTGGATTTTGATTTCAATTCGAAACCATCCAAAATTAAATCTAACCGAAACCTTATTTGCAGAAACCAGAAAGGAGAAAGTCAAAAACCTTATTACAGCAATATCTATTAAATATGAATGAAGAACAACTTGTTGCCAACTTGATAATTTCTAAAATTGATAAAATATGAAGTTACGAAATATAAAATTGACTTTTAGTTTTGGTTAAAAAATACCCACATACTTTTAGTTTTTTTATCTCTAAACCGATCGAACCGCAATCCAAAGGAAACGTGCTTATCTATAAGCCCATATCTTCGGAAACTTCAATAACCACGTGCATCAACCGCGAGTACACAAAAGACCCTTATGTCTATTTTTTCTTTCTAAAGCCAATTATAAGTATGGTGACAAAACGAATCAATAAATCAAATTTGTATCGAATCCTAAATGAATTGAATCAAAATGTGATGGATTCGTATTCGATTTGTTTATTAAATAAATCTTAATATCAGGATTCGTATTCGATTCGTTTATTAAAAGAGTCGAATATGAATATTCGTTTGGTCATAATATTATTCAATAACATAATTTACCATAATTTATTTATATTAATTTTTCATAAATATATACATATGAAATATATAATTAATATATTTACTAAAAATAGCTCACCAAATATCGATAATATTATTTCTTCTATAGTAATTAGCCATAATTTCTCGAAATTTAATTGAAAACGAATAATAATTAATAAAAGAAAATAATAAAACAAATTTTAAATGAATAAACGAATCATTGAACTTAAATTCATATTCAATTAGAATCGAATTGACTCATTTATTAATAAATTTATTTTTTCAAATTCGTATTCGTTTTGAAACAGATCGAACGAATAACGAATTCTAATCACCCCTTATTATAAGCATCAATAATTTTCAGCGTCGAGTGTTTAACACTCTCTTGAAAGATGAGTGAGATAATGCAACTTTCAACATTCAACTATGGCAATAATTCTATAGTTGAATCCGATTCCATCTACGATGAGTTCGTGAGCTAAAAGATCTGTTTTTGTTGCTCGAAATCAACCCAAGCAGCACCATATTGAGTAATTCTTCAAAAACAGGTGGTTTCTTGAAACAAATTCGTAAATTTCCATGTATTTTGTTTTGTGGGTGAGGAAAAAAATTGCTGAATAGGCTATCAAAATCTGATTTTTAAGACCAACCAGTTGACTGGGTCCTTTTAAATAGTTTTATTTTTGGTGAAGATTCAATCTTTCTCTTGATTCTTTCATTGAATGGGAGAAGAGGGAATGCCAAGTGATGTGCAACAGAAAGCAGCAAAATCAAATCCAAAGCTAACTGTATTGCCTCTTATTGCTTTAATATTTTATGACGTATCTGGGGGTCCTTTTGGTATTGAGGATTCAGTGAAGGCAGGTGGTGGCCCTCTTTTATCTTTGCTAGGTTTCTTGATTTTCCCTTTGATTTGGAGTATCCCGGAAGCTTTAGTCACAGCTGAGCTTGCTACAAGTTTCCCTGAAAATGGGGGCTATGTTATTTGGATATCTTCAGCTTTTGGTCCCTTTTGGGGATTCCAAGAGGGATTTTGGAAATGGATTAGTGGGGTTTTGGACAATGCCCTTTACCCCGTTTTGTTCTTGGATTACTTGAAACATTCATTGCCGATCTTTAACAACTTAATTGCTCGAATTCCAGCTCTTTTAGGCATTACAGTTTCATTAACATATTTGAATTATAGAGGTCTACACATTGTTGGTTTTTCAGCTGTTTCCTTACTAGTTTTTTCACTTTGCCCATTTGTGGTAATGGTTATACTTTCAATCCCTCGAATAAGGCCCAGAAGATGGCTGGCTGTAGACTTTAAGAATGTGGATTGGAGAGGGTACTTCAATAGTATGTTTTGGAATTTGAACTATTGGGATAAGGCGAGTACTCTTGCAGGGGAGGTTGAAAATCCAAGTAAAACATTCCCAAAGGCGCTTCTCGGAGCAGTGGTATTGGTGGTTTCTTCTTATTTAATTCCACTTCTTGCAGGGACGGGAGCTTTGAAATCTCCGTCTAGTGAGTGGAGTGATGGTTATTTTGCAGAAGTTGGCATGTTGATTGGTGGGTTTTGGCTCAAATGGTGGATTCAGGCAGCTGCTGCAATGTCTAATTTGGGATTGTTTGAAGCTGAAATGAGTGGTGATGCCTTTCAACTCCTTGGGATGAGTGAGATGGGAATGCTCCCTTCTGTATTTGCTTCAAGGTAGTTATTTTGCTTTGCTGGTTCGGTTCTATTGCTTTCTTCCTTTATGGTTGAGTTAAAAAACATTGAATAAAATAAAAGCAACTCGAGCAAACTAATAATCTCTCAGGGCTTATTTTTCTGTTCTTCAATTAAGAAAAGGTTACATTTGGCAACCAACATAATTAGTCATATTTCAATATCCAAAATGAATCTGATCTAATGCCTTGCTGGCTTCACCAGACAAATGCTGTTTTTCATGCTTCTTTTGAGGATTGTCATCGGCGACTGGGATTTTTATTTTGAAATGTTCGTCTTTTGTAGATCAGTCAAATTAAATTTGAGTATAATTCTTCTTTCATATAATATACTCTAAAGTCAGAGCTTAATCAATTGCAGGAATTTGATTGTAAATTCTGTTTCAAGGAAATGGTTTATTGTCTTGAACACTAACATGACTGTTACCTTTGAATGCTTTCTATAGATCAAAGTATGGGACTCCCTCCTTTAGCATTCTGTGTTCTGCTACTGGAGTAATCTTTCTGTCATGGATGAGTTTTCAAGAAATTTTGGAATTTCTTAATTTCTTGTACGCTATTGGAATGCTTCTTGAGTTTGCAGCTTTTATAAAATTAAGGATAAAGAAGCCAGATCTTCCCAGACCTTATAAAGTTCCTTTGCAAACATTTGGAGTAACAATGCTTTGCCTTCCGCCTGCAGTGTTGCTAGTTCTTGTTATGTCCCTTGCTTCTGTAAGGACATTCATAGTAAGTGGTGCAGTTATTATTCTGGGGTTCCTCTTATATCCTGCTCTAGTTCATGCAAAGAATAGGAAATGGATTCAATTTGATATAGAACAAACAGCAACACCTTCCGGCGGCCATCCAGAAAGTCATTCAGTTGTGTCACAAATGTATCCAGGAGCAGATGATGCTTCAGCCGGCCTTCTTTCGGACTTTTCATCTGCACAACCAGACGAGGAAGCCTCCGAATCTGTATCCGAAGAACTCTTGAAAACAGAATAGGTAGTTATTGTTTGTACTTTTACTTGATCGTAGTGAACATAATTTTATTTGAATTTGTTCTGCACAGGATTACTGATCAACAGAATTATACATTTGTGTTTCGCATTTGCTCTACCATTCCAAATTTTGATGTTTCTGTGTCAGGTATATTGAGATTACAATGTAGCTTTGTTTCTCTATATATATCGAAAAACATTTTAGTCCCAAATCAACCCTGCTGCGTATTCATATCTAGCAAATGGCACCATTATTTATCCTGCTCTTCTTCTTTGCTGTTGTTTCTGCCACACCACCAACAGCCTGTAGCTTTGCTTCCTTCTCTGTGTGTACCCAGATGGCCATGTAGATCGGCTTCTGGGACGAAAAAAATTCCGCATCTCTTGATCCCATAGCCAATGTAGATTCCAAAGACATCATATATTCATCAGCACATAACCTCTCTGCAAGAGACAAGTGAGGAAAACAAGAGAACTCGGGTGTTTGAGAATGATGCTGGTAATATCTATGTAACGATGAGATGTATTTTGGGTAGGTATCGGTGTTGGATCACAGAACAAAACTATGAGGGCCGATATACCTCTAAATTGGATAATATTTTACTAGTTGGGCCGAACCTTACATGATATCCGAATTTATTCTCAACCGAAAATGTGCCAATGAGGATTTTAGGTCTCAAGAATTGGAATATAATATCTCTCGTTGCTTGTCAAAAAAGATAATATCTTGCAAGTAGAGTAGAATCTTAATTTCTACTTAAGATAATATTTTGCAAGTAGGACCGAACCTTAAATATGGTTACGGAACTAGCTCATAATAAAAAATGTGCCAACAATATCCTTAAGCCCAATGGATTATAATATCCCACATTAGTTGGGAATGATATTAATAATGTCTTTATAAGAATAACCATCGACATTAGTCAAGAATGATGTTTACAATATCTTTACAAGGAATAACTATCCTTTAACTAGTAAGGCTTATTTTAGGCAGACACTTGAGAAGCCAAATGGTTAGGTTATCGAGCCAATCTTTAAGCCGTTAAAGAAATAATATCTTATTAGTTGGACCGTACTTCTCGTGGGGAATTTCTCACCCAAACACGAGTTGTGCCGATGATCCGTTGATTAATCCGGTGGCTACCGAGTATAGCGTCTAACAGGTTGATGATGGTGGTCAACCACCATATTAATCCGATGATCCGTTAATTAAACACGAGTGGTTCATGAATTTAGCATATTAGGTCACTTTGCTTCTTGGTCGGAACATCGTCGAATCTAAATCTATTTACTAACTCGTTAATTTATCATAATTATTAATTTCTTGCTACAATAGGGAATAATAATAATAACAAAAAGAAGAGGAGGGGGGGGGAGAGAATAAATCTATTATAAGAGAAAATCTTTTATACAACAGTGGTACCACGTCATCCATACAACAAGCCAATCATTCACTGCCATGCGTGCTAAAAAAGTAAAAAAACAACTAAAAAATAGGTAAAGAAACTCTACATGTCAGTGGATAATTGACTTGTGGTACCACGTCACCCATACCACTGTTGCACCAAATAATCTCTCCTATTATAATGATAAATAACAAACAATCAATTTTCTTATTAAGAGTTGAAACTAATGACAACATCATAGGGTGACTACGGTTCGGTTCGGTATAGTTATAAAAAAAAAGTATAATTAAAATTATTATTTTTCTCTTTTTCAAAAAAATTATATGTTGACGATTGTTTTTCGTTCAAGGGGTAATTTAGGAAAACTACTTCTCGAACAATTCTCCCTCAACTGTAAATTTATTTGGTATGGGGTAAAATACAAACTTAGCAAAAGATGATAAAACACACAGACAAAACAGAGAGTTTAACATGGTTCGGTGGAATGAATACAACCTATGTCCACGGGCGCTAAGGGAAAGAAAGCTTTATTACGTGGTCAGGTTTGACCGACCTGCACCAACTCTCGCTCTTAGAATCTCTTCTCTCTCAAATACAAGTAGTGATCAGTTTAGAATCAAATTAGCCAACCCTTTAGAATGAACTCTCAACCTCTCATATACTCAGGCAAATTCAACTGTTACACTATCTTTGTGACGTCAGCCACGTGATCCTGCCACCGCCGCGCAAGCTCTCTTCCCCAACTGCTTCTGCAAAATGTAGCCCCACCGCCTGACACGCCTACTCTCTTCCACCTGCATTTCATTAAACCATCTCACTTTCGGTAACTGCCACACGCTAGCTCACACTGCTAGCCCATACTTCAACCACCCCCACAAGGTACCTTATGCCATAAGAAAAATTAGCAACATACTCCTATCATATCAGACCTTTTGGAGAATACGAGTTCTCATACAGGGCTTACGTCACTTGGACTTGATCATACCATTACCACCCTGACCCTCCCTAATAGGTCGGGAGAGAGAAACAACAGCTGTCCTGATCGAGTCTGAGGCCTTTCCTCCCATCGTTTCTCTGAACATCTTTACACATCGGGTCGAGTATCAAATGTGAACCGACCACGAGCTCTTCACTAGGCCAGACGCGCCAGCTTCTTGGACTTGGGCCCCCGAACCTTGGAAATGGAAATCCCTTTTATACCCTTATTATATAGTTAGGGGTCTTTGGGTCTAAAAATCAACATCAACATTTTTAATGGTTGATTTGATTCGATATAATTCGATTTTTTTCATTTTGTTAACAATAACAATAAAAAAGTTAATGACATTCATTAAATCTAATATTTATTCAAAAAATTTACAATATATCTCTTTTAATCATCCATAACTCTACAAATAAATTTTTTTCATTATAAGATACAATCATCATTTAAATTATTCAAAATGTAAAAAGAAAAATAAAATTTCAACAAAAATTACAAACATTTCATAAAATTAATCATAACTAAACACCAAATAAATTTAATAATGTAACAATCATAATATATAAAATAACAACATAACATTATTAGATTTTAAAATTTTAATAAATCAAATTATTCAGATAATTCGATTTGATTCAGTTTTTTAGTTAAAGATTTATTTTAATTCAATTAGATTCAGTTTTTAAATTTAAAAAAAAAATAGTATAATTATTTTTTAAATTAAAAAATTATCAATTCTCTTCGATTTATCAATTTAGTTTCAATTATTTTCTTATCCGCTTTCTATAACATCACAAGAAAATTACGTGATAGTGAATTATGAAATTATTAGGGGTCTAATGGATATTAAGGAGTACTAGAGAGGGTTCTTTGAAACTAAACCATTTATTACATTACCATCCACCATAAACTAAAAGAAAGTCAAAAAAAAAAAAAAAAAAACCGCACGTGTGTTTGTTCGTAAGAATAAGATTGTCCAAAAGAGTACAAAGTCTGTTTGGTCTCTTTGTTAAACCCAAAATCACATAAAGTAGAACAGGCAGAATCGATCAACCAACAAAATAATAATAATAATAATAATATATATTAAACCAAAAAAAAAAAAATCTGCAAAGTTATGGCAAAATTTATACTTGGCCACGATCCACTTCGGTACGTATCTATTACTTCATCTTTGTTTATTCTTAAATCGCTTTCTGGATTATGTTTCTCATAAAAAATCTTGAAATGGGTTCAATCAATTTTTAAAATGGTTACTTTAGTTTCTCAAATTTTGTAAAATTTCTGTTTCTGGGACTTTCCCTAATGTAATTGTTTAGAAATTTGATGTTTTTGCGTTAGTTATTTCATATGTGTGTCTTGAATTGGTTTTAATTGTTTAAAGAATGCTAGATTTGAGCAAAATTAATTTGTGGGTTATGTTTGTTTTTGTCTCGTTATGCTTAAAAAATGTGTGAATTTGGTGGTTTGTGTTGATGAAGTTGTTTTGAATGTGCAGATAATCTTGTTGATTTGGGATTAGGGTTTAGATTTTGGATAGAATAGCTGTATTCTACCATAAGCAAGCTCCAGATTTGATGGGTATTAGGTATTTGTGAATTTAAGTAAGTTGCTCGTATGAAATGGTGCCAAATTCAAACTTTGCTCGTATCGACACTTTAGAGCTAAAAGCTTTGATTTTGAAGAAGGTTGGACATCAAAGAGGGGAGAAATACTTTGATCATCTTAGTAAATTGTTTAGTTCGAAGATTAGTAAGAGTGAATTTGATAAATTTTGTATTAGGACCATTGGGAGGGAAAATCTCCCGCTTCATAACAATTTTATTAGGGCAATTATCAAAAATGCATGTATAGCCAAAGTTCCACCACCGAAAGGGATTAAGAAAGTAGGGAGTAACTTTAGTGTTAAAACAGTAAATGGGTACCAGAGTAGTCGTCTTCAATCACTTTATGGGGATTCGTTTCCTCAATCCCCTCGAAAGGGTAGGTCTCTGGTTAGTTGGGATCGGAAATTTAGGGACCGCCGTAGTCCATTGGAGCCTCTCGGAAAGCCTCAAAGTATTATTACCTGCGAGGAATCAGTTTCCAAAGCACAGGAGCTGCAAAGTCCAACTGAATTGTTTTCACTTGGTAGCAGACCTCCTGTTGAAGTTGCATCTGTGGAAGATGGAGAGGAGGTGGAACAGGCGGCTGCCAGTCCAAGTGTTCAAAGTAGAAGTCCTGTTACTGCTCCTCTTGGTATTTCCATTAATTGGGGTGGAGCTCGTAAATCTCTTTCAAATTTATCTATATTTGATGATAACCGTCCCTTGACGTGTCAGAACAGTGGGGAGTTACCTGACACAAGATCATTAAGAAACCGTTTGGAGCAAAATTTGAGGACGGAGGGTATTAGTGTCTCAATGGACTGTGTTAACCTGTTGAATAATGGGTTGGATGCATATTTGAAAAGGTTGATCGAGCCCTGCATGGGTTTGGCTGGATCTAGATATCAAAAAGAACGATCATACCAATTAATTGGTCAGCTCATATCTGGTTTGCATGGGATGAGATACATGCAAAGATCAGAAAAAACCATTGATGCATCTCTGTCTGATTTTCGCTCCGCAATGGAGTTGCAACCCAGAGTACTTGGAGAAGATTGGCCGATGCAGCTTGAGAAGATTTGCTTGCGTGGTTTTGAAGAATGAAGGAAATCTTTCCAAGGACAACTTAGAATTGATGAGATTATTTTGACATTAGATTTATGATTCAGCTTTCTGAATCAGTTATTTACCCCTAATTTTTTTTGCTCCACTGCTTGTGGAGTTTTGCAAGCATTGGCAACATTAATAAGTTGCGAAGGCTGTCAGGGTTTTCGGATTTAGATGACAAATAACATTTGCTATTGATGATTGTTGGGAAGGGGAACAAGTTTATAGTTCAAGTTGTAAAATACTTGGTACATTTAGAAATGTCAGTGTTGTGTGAATTGAAGCATTCTTCAATAAGGATATAATTGTATTTTTGATCTCATGTGCCAACATAAGAATGAATGAAAGTGTATGTTTTTTTTTTTGGTTTGGACTGCACAGAGTTCTTATAGAAATCTACTAGCTTTTACCACATTTAGTACTTGGTCTTTATTCGTTTTGTGTTTTGTTATGATAAACATTTGCCAATGCACTTCAAGATCATTCTCTTCGCCTGGAAAATGGAGACGGACTCGGATAATCGCACCTGTCTCTTTCTAAAAGAAGATAATTCTTGAGGAGCATTGCTAGTTTGTCCGAAGATTGTGCCGGAATAGACCAATTCAAAATGACGTAATTTTGATTTTAGCTTTTTCGGACATCAATTAGGGCACATCATTAGTGAGTCATTAAAGGACGCATTTCATGGGGTAGGTCACTTTCAGAATATGTATCTTTCAGTTCTGTTCCGGTCTACCTTTTTTCCGATCCGATGGTGTGAGAATTGTCAAAGAAGCTAAGCACGAACAGAAGCATCCATGGGTGAGAACTGGAACTGAGACTGATAGGACGAATACATGACCAGAGAATGAGATGAGTTGCGCACGAATTGAAGAATGGCGATTTGATTGGACATTACTTTTTGCGTGTACCGGGTAGGTAGATGCATCCATTGATATTTTACCTCTGCAGTAAGATCAGGAGATTATATTATTGTTCTAATAATAAACTTTAGTAAAATGGAGAACTTTCTTTTGGTTTGTACTTGCAGCCTTGCACATTATTGCACAATGGTGTTGCTTGAAAGATCACTTCCTGAAGTTCTTCATAGGGGATCTTTTTTTATTGAAGTGCTCTCTTTTGCAGGCGAGTTTTGTTTTCTTTTAACTTTATTAGTACTTTCTGGCCACTCAATTATGTATTGTTTGTTGTTGTTGCAGTTGCTGATAGATGCCTTGATGATACATTTATAAAATTATGGCTTTGTAGCAGCTAATGAGGAACTATAGTGTGTTGATGATTACAAATCAAAAGTAAAGATGCAGAGGATCAAAGTCTGTAGCTGGGCTAATAATTCTTATCAGATGAGCTTGAACTGGCTGATGTTACATTACACTAACCGCTCAAGAACTTTTAGGCGTTTGTAACAAGCCGCCTCGGGTTTAGGGAAAGTATATGTAGTCACTATGGATTTCTAACAATGACACTGCACCATTTTTAGTTGTGTTTTGTATCAATAAATCATTTTTTCGTTAACGGTGTTAAGTGAATGATGACGTCGATATTTTGTCAAATCAG
The DNA here is from genome assembly GCA_019454045.1 of Zanthoxylum bungeanum. NCBI lineage: Eukaryota > Viridiplantae > Streptophyta > Magnoliopsida > Sapindales > Rutaceae > Zanthoxylum > Zanthoxylum bungeanum. Next base: position 49,130 of record SKCR01037735.1, read on the forward strand.
TATATTGTAGTGGCTCATTGATACAAAATCGAAAAATTAGGAGGTGTAGTGATATTATCATAATTCCGTAGTGGTGCAAAGATAACTCCAAAAAATTAAAAAAAAATTAATTATAATAATTTTTAATTTAATAATAACTCATATAATATATATATAGTAAATTCATATTATTATTAAATTGAAAACATATAAAACTTAACAACCCAAATCTCACTTTTTTGGGGTAACGTGAGAACTGTTGTGGTGGTGCAATTTTTAATGGTTGTGCGTGGTGGGATTGTTCTTGATGGAGGGAGGGTGTTGCGACAGATGTGCATGTGGTAAGCGAGCTCGGCGTGCGTATGGTGGGGGAGGAGGGCCTGGGCGTGCGTATGTGTGGAAATTAATTGACATTGTTTTTTTCTGTCAGCAATTTCACTTATTATTTTATAATAGAAACTAATTTATCGGTGAAGATTTTCTGGAGAATTTATGTTTTATGATTTAGCTGCCTTGTTAATATTAAATCATATTGAATATATTTTTTGATATTGTGAAAGATTCATTTGATTATAGAAGATTATTATTATTGTTGTTGTTGTTTTTATTTTTTATTTTTTATTTTTTTATTATTATTGACAGTCTTGCCACACTTAACCATCAGAAATATCACCACCAGAACAGTGGCCATGATATCACAAAAACTGAGAAATTTGAGATGTTAAATTTTATGTGTTTTCAATCTAATAATAATATGAATTCATTATATATATATATATATATATATATAATGAATTCAATACACACACATACATACCAATTATTATTAAATTAAAAAGTTATTATAATTTTTGAATTTTTGAATTTTTTTGGAGATTATCTTTGCATCACTAAGGAATTTTGATAATATCATTACACTTTCTAATCTTTCAATTTTATATTAACGAGCCACTATAGTATAGTGATTGATGAGAGGAAAATGTATCACTATTTACCGCCTTTTTTACCTAATATTTTGTATAGTTTCTCGGGTTTTATGAACGTTTTGATGTGTTTTAGTTTATTTTACAGATAAAATAAAATCGGGACTCAATGGAATCCTTCAGGATGAAATATGGAACAAATAATGACAAAAACTGGACTTGACATATGGATTTTGGAGATTGGAAACTTGAAATGGCGTTCTAACAAAGTACGATTTCGGAAATTCCAACTTTGCGCAATTGTCGTATTTTGACCATAATTTTTTACTCTGATATCGGATTGAGGTGATTCAAGTTCCAGATTAAATAAAACTCAAAGATCTACAACTTTGAATAACAAAATAATTTCGAATTCTGAAGATTTCATGACCGAAATTGATGAAATATCCGAAAGTGTGTTATGTGTAATTATTAAAACCATTTTCAAAGCAAATATATAAATAAAAAATAAAAATTGTCAAACTTTCATGTTTGGTGGAGGATTTGGTGTCATGTTTGGTGACATATTTGATGCCATGTTTGGTGCCATATTTGGTGAAGCAATTGATGGAGAAATTGGTGGAAGCCTTTAGATTTTCCTATAAATACCAAGCCATTTCATTTGTAATTCTCATGCTTTCCTTAGGTTTTTGTAAGGAATTTAAGGATTGTATCTTATTTGTTTATTTTTTGTAATTTAAATTATGTATTTTTATTTTCAGTAATAGTAATAGTTTCTTTTCTTTTATGTTTTATAGTTAGATTTCCTCTGGGGGAATGGTGAAGTTTTTATTATTTTAGTTTAGATCAATCTCTCTTAATTATAATATGAAAATTATAATTTAAATTAAAGGATTATCACCTTAATGACTGGTTTTATTTATTTGACATAATGTGACACCGCCTATGTGGCCGGTCTTTAGGTGACAGATGATTACCGCCTATATGGCTGGTTTATGGACAAATAATAACACCGCCTTTATGATCAGTTGGACTTAATTGAAAATCTGACTTAATGAGGATACCGCCTGCATGGTCGGTTGGTAATATCACTGATAATTTCTATATTATAATAATAGAGATTTCTAAATTAGAAATAGTAAATATGGATCCCCTAACCCCCAACATTTTATTTTCATTTTAGGGAAGTGATGAAACACAATATTAACAAGCTTAATAATTGATTTAATTATATTATGGGTAATTCTTTAGTTTGTTTATTGAATCTTAAGCTTAATGCTTCTTGTTGTCTGATCACCAATAAGATTGATGTGGTAAACTTAAAATGAACTTGACAAAGGGATTTTAGGTTTTAGCCTTAGATTCAATAGCTCATGATATTCCTTGAGGATAGATAACACTTTAATAGATTTCCTTACATGATAGACATATACCTGTCGGGCGGGGGTAGCCATAATTGGATCTTGAACTTAATGAATTCAGATAATTCGGTTAACATAGATATATGATTAATTGGGTTATTTGGGTATTTGCGTCTGACCATCGACATAGGCTTTTGCATATTTTCGTGTTCCAGATTAGCAAACTGATTTATTACACATATATAAGAGACTCAATTCATCATTAGAATAATATTGTGTGTGATCACAACCCTAGATATTTGTGTCTTTTGTTATTTTCCTTAGTATATTCTTTTGTGTCTTTATTTTATTTATTTAGCAAATCCACATTCAACCAACCAATCAAGCAATCATTCCCCTCTCCTTTTAATTAGATACCTGTAAATAAATAGTATCAACAATTAATAACAACAATAGAAATTAAGTCCTCGTGGGATCGATATTTTTATACTACTTGAACGATACGTGCGCTTGCGTTATACGCGTGTGATTACGTCGGTCAGTGATTTGACAAAAATATCATTATGACATCATCATTCATTTAATACCGTTGATGGAAAATTGACTCATTAATACAAAACACAAACAAAAAATGATGTAGTGTCATTATTTGAAATCTGTGATGGTTACATATATTTTTCCCTAAACCTAAGATTAGGGGTGAGCAAAATCGATTTCGGTTCCGGTTCCGCATGAAACAGGAACCCACCCGGAAAAAATCGGTTTCTAACTAAGTGGAACCGGAACCTACCCAATTAAATAGGTACCCTATTATTCTGTTCCAATTCGGTTCCGGTCCCGTTCTGAATTACCCTATTTTAAAATATTTTAATGAAAACTACATTTCGATACGAGTCCGTAGGAAAAAACGGGGACCAAATCGGAGTCCGGAAGCTCAAGAACGAAGAAAATGAAGTTTTAGTACTCATCAGCCCTCTCTGTCGCAACGCGGAAGTTGGGAGTCGCGACGCTCCCCTACAGTTCGAGGCAACTACGTGAGCTGAACGTCTCGGAGTCGCGACGCGCAAGAGTTAGCATCACGACATGCCACTGGGCAGAAACAGGTTCTATGGTCCAGTTTCGGTTCCGACCAGTTTGGAACCGGAACCAGACATGTTAAAATTGGTTTCTTCATTTTTTGAACCGGAACTGGACCTATTACAACCGGTTTCGATTCCAAACCAGAAAAATCGGTCCGGTTCCAACCGGTTACGGGTAGAACCGGAACCGATGCTCACCCCTACCTAAGGTATAGAGTTGGGTCAACCCGCGACCCGATCCGACCTGGTCGGGTTTGCAAAATAAAAAAAGTAATTTCGGATCAAACCCGAACCAAACAATAAAATCAGATCGGGTTGCGGGTTCATTTAAAAAAAATCGGGTTTGACTCGACCCGACCCAATTTTGAAGATTTTTCCATTGTTCTCTTTAGTTAATTAATCATAATTTGGTTTTAAGTCAAAACCATCTTAATTTTAACCCAACAATTTCCCATTTGAGCTAATCAATTACTTCACCAAATTTGTACCATTAAAAATATATAATTATGTATTACAACATCTGACCCGACCCGACCCGACCCCAACCAAAATCTCCACGTTTGACCCGACCCTACCACATCCAAACTCCCCATGTTTGACCCGTCCCGACCCATTATGTCCCGACCCGCGCAGGTTGCTCTTCCAATTTTCAGATCTTCCTATCTATATGATTCAACCCGATCGATTCTAATAAAATTTTTAAAACCCGACCCAATCCTTGAACACCCCTACTAAGGTGGTTCAGTCAGCTCTCTGATGACAGAAAGATTGATCTGCATCTCCTCAGCTTTCGTGGAACTTAACAAACTCTAGAAACAAATTCAAAGCATGATTAAGAACAAATTTTCACTTGAGAAATTGTTAATTAATACACTATTACAGCATTAATCCACTGCTTTACAAGCTTTGATATATTGCTCAATTGCATTATCCAGTAAATATTATCATCAAGGCAAAAAAAAAAACACAACAAAATAAGATGATTGCTGCTTGATCACATGGGCGATGGAGCGAGTTCATAGCAGGTCTCCATAGATGTCGCAAAGCCAATCCCAGCAAGCAACCACCAGCAGCGAGCTAGACTATCTAAATTAAATCTTGTACTTGAACATGAGATGAGTATAACACTGAATCAATCAGCTTGAATTTGTGCCCGCTTTTTCTAGGCTCGCCATATATGTCAGATTGATGTCCACAGATATGAAAGCGGACACTGAATCAATCAGCTTGAAGGTGCGACAGCTTTTTGTAGGCTCGCCGTATATGTCAGATAGATAGTCCATAGATATGAAAATGAATTGCTCACCAGTGGCTGTCAAAGGAACGCCAAAAAGAAATCGTCAAGTGAAAACATAGATTGCCCTATGATGAGGATGGACAAGAGCTTCACCTCGGCAAAAAGTAAAAACAAAATGAAAAAGGAGGACCTCATCACATACCTGTAAGTGGACAGGGATGAATCTGAATGTGATAAAATCACATATGGGCCAGTACATGACACCTCTGAGGATGGTAGGGAACAAGTCTCGTTTCAATCGAGCGATGATCTCTTCTCCACTTTCACCTGCGTAAAACAATCATACCAAACTGTTATATATACTAATTGAAAGCAGCAAATACAGCAACTGCAGTATTCCTTGGTAAACAACTTAGCTCCCCATCATTCAAAGATATTAATATATGTCTCAATAGATCAGTAGTGAAGCATTAGCTCGAAGAACAAATGCCAAAAGAAATACTAAATACAAACTTGTTTGGGGACAGATTAATTGTTTTAGACTTGCATTCACCCATGCCCAACCAAGCTTAATTGCTGTTGAGATGAATACAATGAATAGAGGTTCAAGTCACAACCATTAACAAAATAGTTTATATATCGTCACAGAGATATACCAAAAGCATTTAAAAAGCGGTTGAACTAAATGTGAGTAAGAAGTTGGAGAATTTATGGACCTTAATACATTACAGCATTCAGAGCTTAGCCATGGATTTCACATTTAACAAATAATTTCGCCTACTGTAGTTATGGCTTGAACAAGTTAGTACTTAGTACTTGAATAAGTTAGTATTTTCCCTAGAAGTCTTTCATGGATATCTTTTTCAATGTATATGCATACATACACTGACAAAATTGCTGTGATGGCAGACCTTGTGATGTATAACTAAACACATGGTGCAACTACACAATGCCATGTGACGTGACTGGGGCTCAAGCATTATTTCCACAGCCTGGTGCCATTGCCATGTCGTGGAGTTGGTTTCCTCTCCACAACTTTTGAACTATTAGATTAGGACACTTTGAATGACCGATTTACATTTTATGCATGATGTTCCATTTACGAATCAATCTAGACATTTACAAGCCTTAGTCCATTAGGGTGCATTAATGTTGAGTTCAAAAATGTGAAGTTTGTCTACAGAAAATGGTTGATTCAGACCTCACTATAAAGACAAAATTTAAAAAGTATCATAAAATTCATAGCATAAATGCACACATCAAGATTTTACAAGTAACAATCTTAATCAAAATGTAAGATAATCTAGAACCAGGGAAGGATAAACTCAAGTATACCACAAGCAACAAGCATCCATGAAATGCAAAAGCTATCATATACGTAACAAATTAAAAATCATGTCTACCTTGTAAACTTGCATTCACCGATAAGAACACGACTGTCATAATAGGTCCATAAATTGTCTGCCCCATAGCCATCTTCTTCAATGTAGCAATCAGATCTTGCTTCGGAAACAATTTTGACACGAAATTAAACCAAAAGTGCAGTGTGGGACCTAAAATTAACATCCCGTATCCAGCCATCCTTAATGTTCTCACCAAATCATAAGGTTCTGAAGATGCAAAAGTCTGAAGAAGAATAAAAAAATAAGCACCCAACCGGGATATAAATCACTCCTCCAATAAATTAATTTGATGCAAATACACAACACATGGACACATATGCACACAAGTGAAAATCAATGTATATAAGGTTATGCCTACTCATTTTATGTAGTGTGCAAATTACATTTACACTTATGAGGTCAGATAACAAAGTATATATGTCATTACAAAAATTGTAAGGTAAAAATACCGTGAATGAGTAGAAAAAATAGTTGAGTCAAACAAAGTAAATATGATAATAACTGCAATAGCACAAAATGTCGAGGAAATTGCTTCATTGATAGAGGAGGAGAAACAATGTGGACAAACCTAGGCAAACACATACAAGTTAAGCAAGCTTCCCTAATTCAAAAATTTAATAGATGACTACAAAAATTTTTAACACTAAATTATTTCAAAATCAGGGCAATCCTCTTTGTTCGCTGACATGTATGCAAGAAAAGTTCCAATGTCGAATAGCATCAAAGGGCTGTTTGCATCAGTTTTGTCACCCTTCCGATGCATTTATATCCTATGACTCTACGAGAGTATGCTCATGTTTATCACTTATAGCTCACAGAAGGAACTAAGCTAAGGCCACACCCAAGCAAATATTAGCCAAGGGTCAAATACAACAAATTATGCAACCATATGTCTTATCCCTTGTGTACAACAAAGCAGTGCTGGAATTACATAAACCATCTCAATTCTGCGTGTATTCACATCCACACCTATCCATCGAGGCATCAACTTGAACTTGCTTTCTCTTGTTATATTAACCACCATGTACCTACTCAATTCCCAAAAGACACTTAAACGCTACCCAGAAACACAGCAACCATTTTCATTATATACCAATATTAAAACCAAAAAAAAAAAACTTCAAAATTAAGATTGAGAAAAAATAGATACTTTGAACCAACGATCAACAATTCTCTCTGTTGGGTGGCTGAAAGAAAAATTCAAACATCAAATTTCAGCTGTTAAAAAGCATAAAACTTTACCAAAAACAGTCCATTTTCTTCCCTTTTTCCTTCATTTCTCAGAAATCAAAAAGAGTCCAAAAACATAATCTTTATAACACAATCAACCAAAGAAACAAGAAATTACAAACCCAAAAAAAAAAAAAATTGTTAATGGGGGTTACCTGAGATGACAAATCAGCAGCAATATAAATAAGAGAGCAGGTGACACTTTTAGTAAGCACAGGCCGTGACTTTACCATCCCCAAGTACCACCCAACAAAACCCACCTCCAAAAACGAGGCCGTTTTGGCAGAGGATGCTGAAAAAGCAGATGAAAACAGAGAATAATAAGGAGATGCTTCATTGTAAGCCCTCGTCGTCGACTTCCTTAAAAAATCCGTCAACTTGAAGTAATCTCTCGACTGCGTCTGGTTTTTCAGAAGGTTCGAGTGGATTCTGCCAACTGGGTCTGTGAATACGCCCGTGATTTTCTTCTTGTTACCATTGTTGGCCTGCAGAAGCTGCGAAACGGTGGCGTTTCGCTTCAACAACCCTCTCATTTTTTAATTTTTATTTATTTTTGCTTTTTATTTATTTTTGCTTTCTGCTTCTGGTGGGTTTTGAGGGTTTTAAAATTAAAACACAAAAACAGAAACAGAGACAGGGTGTTGATGTCGAATTCTGACTTATAAATTTGACCTTAAAAAAGGGCTCTTTGCCGTCAATTTTGAAAGGAACTTTCTCGTGTACGATTCATTTTATACTCGCTTCTACAACCTTTTTCACCTTTTTCTTTTAATTACTTTTTAAAAGTAATCTAAAAAATCTATTTTTTTTTTAAAATATATATATAATTTAATATTAATAAAAATATAACTAAAAAAATAAATTATTCTAATTATTTGTAATATTTATAAATTACAACTTATTTAAAAATATAATCTATATTTATAATTTAATTTCATAATTACATAATACAAATTAAATTTAAATAATTTTTTTATTCGACGGTTTCGAACCGGAATCGCCAGTTCGCAGGAAGGATTGGAACCTTGGTGGTTGCAAATTTTACCGAATTGAACGATTTCGATTCATGTCCGGCCCTGTTATGGGCCGAAATCGACCCGTGATCATGATTATTTGTATCATTATATTCATTTAAATAAATAGATAAATCTTAATATTTATATTTAAGTAAAAAATTTAAATTAAAATAAAACGGTTTAGGAGTGGCAACGAGATAGGCATATTTTTTTTTAATAAAGATTTTTTTTTTTGAAAAGAAAAAATATTTTGAATTTTTAATATTTAAAATGAAAAAATATAAAGAACAAGTAAAAAAGAAATCTATTAATTTTATGAAAAAACACACGTGGTTGGATAGATGCAGCGAGTAAAGCAAATTCTTTATTGCAGCGAGTAACTCATAAATCTGCCGAATTCTCGGAAAAGTGCTAGCCTCCTAACGTCGAATGAAGTTGAATAATCTCCAGAAGTTTCGGCACGAAGCTCTTTCTTGACACGTGTTTCGATCTACCAACCACTGAACGCCACGTAGCTTGTAACTTCACACGTTTCAGTTTGACTCCTCGCTGCGAGTTTATTTTTCCAATATACCCTTATATTTATAATAATTTGTAATTTTAGCTCAATATTTGTTTCATTTACACTGGTGCTCAACAATTGATGTCGGTCGACTCGGTGTTCCGCTGTCACATGATAACATGCGATTTTTTTTATTTTGAATTCATGCAATTGAATTCATCCAAACAAATTTTGTAGATTATATAAACTATACTTATGCTGCAAGAGAGTTGTGTTGGACACTCCAAGATGTGTTTTCTTGGTGGAAAAAAATTTAAAATTTTGTTGTCGGGTTTTAAATTCGAGTATATGTGATTTATTTATTATAAGAACCTGAGATAATCGGACATTTTATCTGTTTCGCTTAAACTCAGATCGAGTGATTTGACGGTGGAATTTCCAATATTTCCAAAAAAAAAAAGTAGTGTTAGACGTTGGGTGCCGCAATTAAATTAAAATTTGTAGAATTTTTATCACATAAGATAAAATATAATGGTGTCAAAGTATTTATGTATCGGATCCCATTTAATAAAACGTTTTTGAGTTGGAGTGTTTGATGTTCTTTGTCTGTTTGGTTTTTCTTTCCCTCAAATATTTTTTTGGGATAATGACTTCAAGAAAAAGTAGTGTTTTTTACCCATCAATTTTAAAAGAATTTTTGTTTATAATTTTATTATGCAAGTGAGTAAGTATTATCTCGTTAGTCTTAATTCGTTAACCCAAAAAATACATAAAGTGTGAACTGTTTTTAACGATTTTTTAGTCCTATAAATTTGTATTGTTTATAATTAAATCCTAAAAGAACTTTTTTTTAGAATTCAGTCTCAATCCGTTAAATTACGTTAGCGATTTTTGTTAGAGTTAACGAATTAGGACTACGGGATGATATTACACACTTATAAGCCAACATTAGAAATAAAAATTCTTTTAGAATTGAAATGTAAAAACAACTTCAAAACACTCTTCAAATATTATTTAGTTACTAAATTGAAGAGTCACGTAATCAAAATTAGTTTCAAAAGAAACACCAATTAAGATTCTTCAAATTGGATTTTACTTCTCACTCTTCAATATTGAAGAGTGACTAATCTCTCATCAAATATTATTATAATATTTTACCTCTTTACTTTATTGTATTAATAATGGTTGAACTTACTAATAACTATTTATATATTAAAATAATATAAATAAAGTAAATATCATTTAATTTGATTTAAATAATATAAATTTATTTACATTATCTATCTTCTATTAATATAATATAATTTTTATACACTCATCATCATTACTTATAATTATTTATATATAAAAATCAACTAAAATGGGCCTATTCAATTTGATTAATATAATATAACATTAGTTTTATTTGAAGAGTTTTTAGGAAAATAATTTATTTTCCACTCTTTAATTGCTAAATGTAATAAATAGATATTTGAAGAGTGAAATAAAAAGAGACTTTTGGAGTTGATCTAAAAACCATATTGAGTGTATGGGCCAAATTTGGTCCAAGGGTAAAACTGTCTTTCACCTTAAGCCCATCAGCATGTTAGGCCCGAAAATAAGGACCAAAGCCCAAAGAATTATGTATTATTTGATTACAATTAAATCATAAACTAACAAAAAGCATGACCACTTCACCTAACTCTAGCATTATCACCCACCACTCCACTTAACCTAATTCTAGCATTAATCCTCACTTACTCCAAAACCATTACCAAATACACCAACATCAGATCATGTTTTATCTATAAATATGAAAAGAATACGGGAAGAATTCATTCAAGTCTCATTTCTCTCACCCTAATACTTCATGCTCTCAATCCTTGATCCCCTCATATATTACACGGCCCTCACGGCCAAACAAAGGAAGTAGAGGTAATATTCAACTTTGCTTTCCCACTTTACAAATTTATTTCGTGCCACTGACTTGGGCGTCGGAGTATACTCGGTATCCACCACACCGGTGGTAGCCTACTCTCGTCCACTCTACTTTGTTTTTTTGCAGGATTGCTAGTGCCCAACTTACAAATTCTGATTGAGGACCCTTGGCGAATTCCGGAGTCCACAATTTGGCGCCCACCGTGGGGCCCTAGCAATAATTTGCAGACAAAGGCTTTCCACCCTACAAACACTCACCGCTTAGTCACTCATGACTTCAAGCAATGAACAAACACCTGATCCAGTGGCATCACAATTGGCCATGCTACAAGACAGATTGAAAGCTTTGGAAGAAGAGAATTCTACCTTTCGTAGTTCCAACATAAACCTCCAAAAACAATTGGAACTACTTTCATCACCCACGCGGCTTCACAATACATCAGAACAACACAACAACCGATCACTCCAGCTAATCTTCAAGGAGCATTCGACGAAACAACAGACGACGTTCCATCAAATGGTGGGAACCAGAGGAATTTACCAAGTTCACCAGTCAACCAAGCCCAGCAAATTGTCATCACAATGAGAAAGGAAATGAAAGAATTTAAAGAAGCAATTATGTCCAGTCTACCAGGGGTGAAACTCCCAATGAAGAAGAGTAGAGCTGGAACCATTTCAGATACCCCTTTCATTGAGACGATAACATCTGTTGAGCTACCACGGAAGTTCAGCCCACCAGACATGAAGTTATACGATGGATCCACTGACCCAGACGACCATGTCATTCATTATAAATACAAAATGATGTCAACAGGCTTAGCTCCTCATCAATGGGAAGCTGGAATGTGCAGAGGATTTGGAGAAACTTTGGGTGGTCCAGCTCTTACATGGTTCATCAATCTACCATACAGATCCATCAAATCTTATCAACAATTAGCAGACAAATTTGTTGAACATTTCGCCAGCTCTTGCAAACTTGAAAAAACTACTGATGATCTTAGTGCCATCCTACAACGGAGGGGAGAATCATTGCGAAGCTATGTTGCTCGATTCAACAAAGAAAGAATAACAATTCCAGACCTTCATCAACCAACAGCTGTGGAGGCTTTCAGGAACGGGTTACTTTGTGAAAGTGGACTCTACAAAAAGCTGACCAAGTTCCGGTGCTACACGATGGACCAGGTTATGGCTCGAGCCCAAGTCGAAATCAGGTGGGAAGAAGATAAAAGGAATAAAAGGAAAGACATTTCCTCCAACATGCAAAGCGAAAGAACAGCCCATTCTACCAAACGACATAAAGAATTTACAAATATGATGCCTAAGCGTCATTCAGAGAGAATGGAACCACCCAAGGAAAGAACATCAGCCCCTCCAAAAAGGTTTTGATCAAAGACCTCCACCATACAGAGCTCGGGAAACAATTCCGATGGAAAAACCCAGACTCCCAGACTACAATTTTTCTATATCTCCGGGAGAGTTAGTTTTGGTACTTAAAAAGATGGGAAATGAAGTAAAATGGCCACCACGCAACAGAGAAAGTTTCAAAAATAAAGACACAAACAAATGGTGTGAGTTCCATCGAGACTACGGCCATACCACAGCTGAATGTGTGGCGTTGAGGTTGGAAGTACTTGAGTTGTTGAACAAAGGGTTTTTAAGGGATCTACTTACGGAGAAGGGGCAAGCTACTTTAGCTCAGAGGAACGAGAATGATGGACGTGGGGAAGCACCAATTCAACCTCCACCAATTGATAACACCGTGAATTTCATTTCAGGAGGATCAGAGATTAGTGGAGTATCATATTCAGCAGCCAAACGACATTCCAGAGCAATTGTGTCAAGCCTTCAACATTCCACGACGTCTTTAGAAAAAATGTTTACAAACCTAATAATGGAGTTTCCAGACGACATCAACTCTGGTAGCATGAACCCTCATCATGACGCCTTAGTAATCTCTCTACAGGTGGCAAATTTCATGATCAAACGAGTTTTGGTAGATACAGGATCCTCAGCCAACATCATCTTTACAACAGCCTTGGCAGACATGGGAGCTGAATTAGAGAAAATTAACAAAAGGACGACTGTGTTGATTGGATTCAGTGGTGAACAAAAATTTACTTGGGAGAAATAAGCCTTCCAGTCTACGCAGGGGGAATCAACAAAATGACAACCTTCCTAGTCCTGGATTGTCCTTCAGCCTACAATCTAATTATTGGGAGGCCATGGATTCATGAAATGAGGGCAGTATCGTCCACATATCATCAAACTCTAAAGTTTCCTACAAAGTGGGGAATTCAAGAGATAAAGGGTGATAGAGTTGCTTCCAGAGGATGCTACCAGACGACAATGAAGACAAAGGTCCATTCAGCATAGCAATTACAGAACGAACCTCATTCGCTGGAGCCCACACTTCCAAATATTGAAGAATTGGATGAGGTTCAAATCTATGACAAATATGCAGACCATAAAACTCAAATTGGAGCAAATCTAGATCTCAGACTACGGGCAGACTTAAGTGAATTTCTGCGAAAACGCATGACCAGTTCGCTTGGTCGCATGAAGACATGACTGGGATTGACCCCAGCTTGATTACTCATCAACTCCATGTGGATCCAGACTACCCTCCAATCAGACAGAAAAGAAGGAAGTTTGCCCCAGAAAGAAACCAGATCATTGATGAAGAAATCCAAAAATTGTTACAAAATGGTGCCATTAAAGAAGTTCAATTCCCAGCCTGGTTAGCCAATGTGGTGGAGGTACGAAAGAAGAATGGAAAATGGAGAGTTTGTATCGACTTCACAGATTTGAACAAAGCATGCCCAAAAGATTCATTCTCATTGCCTCATATTGATCAAATGGTTGATGCTACAGCTGGACACGAATTGCTAAGTTTTATGGATGCATATTCTGGGTACAATCAAATCCTTATGCATCCAGGCGACCAAGAAAAAACAGCTTTCATGACCAATAGGGGCATATTCTGTTTACAAGGTAATGCCATTTGGTCTCAAAAATGTAGGTGCTACATATCAGAGAATGGTCAATAAAATATTCTCACAACAGATTGGAAAAACAATGGAGGTGTATGTAGACGACATGTTGGTGAAATCATCGAAATCTGATCAGCATCTGCAACACCTGGAAGAAGCATTCAAGGTGATGAATAAGTATGGGATGAAATTGAATCCAACAAAATGTGCGTTTGGAGTAGCTTCTGGGAAATTCTTGGGATATGTCGTTACACGACGAGGGATTGAGGCAAATCCAGATCAAATCAGGTCCATACTTGAAATTCCTTCTCCAACCTGCCCAAAGGAAGTCATGCGACTAGCAGGGAGAATTGCTGTGCTGAACAGATTCATCTCCAAGTCGACAGACAAAAGTTTTATGTTCTTTTCAGCCATTAAAAAGACAAAAAACTTTGAATGGACTCCCGCCTGCGAACAAGCTCTGAAAGAGCTGAAGCAGTACTTAACATCACCACCATTGTTGTCAAAACCACTCGACAACGAAATGTTATTCTTGTATTTGGGAGTGTCAGACCAAGCAGTGAGCGCTGTTTTGATTCGAGAAGAGAACGGCACCCAACTTCCAGTCTACTATGTAAGCAAAACATTACTTGATACAGAGTCACGTTATTCGCATTTGGAGAAATTGGTACTGGCCTTGGTAATGTCAGCCAGGAAGCTACGACCATACTTTCAAGGGCATCCTATCACAGTTTACTCGGAGTACCCCTTGAGGAGCATACTACACAAGCCAGAGTTGGCTGGAAGATTAACAAAATGGGCTGTCGAATTGGGAGAACACGACATCACTTACCAGCCCAGAACAACAATCAAATCTCAAGCCTTGGCTGACTTTGTAGCAGATTTCAGTCCAATCAGAATCTCTTGGAAGGTACCGAAGTCAATTCAATCCAATCAAATTCACTTTGGAAACTTTCAGTCGACGGTTCTAGCAATAAGAAAGGGTGCGGCCTTGGCATAGTGATCACTACTCCTGATGGGGACATATACTACAACACGCAATCAAATGTGGATTCCGAGTTACAAACAATTAAGCAGAATATGAAGCTTTGATAGCAGGAATCTGCTTGGTCAAAGAGCTTGGGGGAAGGAGAATCGAAGTGAAATCAGACTCCCAATTGATAGTGAATCAGCTCCAAGGTTCATATCAGGCACGAGACCCTCAAATGTTATCCTACTTGCAGAAAGTTAAAGAAGTCCAGGCGACATTTCAAGAATTCAACATATCTCAGGTTTCAAGAAGTGAAAACACTCAGGCAGACGCGTTGGCTACCCTTGGGTCGACGATGCATGGAGACAAACCACAATCAATTCCAATAGTGTATTTAAATTGGCCATCAATTTGGAAGGAGAACAAGGAGATCAGCACCATCACTTCAGACGACTCGTGGATGACACCACTCATGAAATACTTGCAAGATGGACTGCTTCCCGAAGATAGAAATGAAGCAAGAAAGATTCAAAGGCAGGCAGCAAGATTCACCATATTTAATGGACAACTATTGAAAAGGTCGTTCTCTGGACCCTACTTGAAATGTCTTACTCATGATCAAGCACAACATGTACTATCAGAATTGCACGAAGGAGAATGCGGAAATCATTCTGGAGGACGAAGCCTTGCCTCACGCGCCCATTCGACTGGGTATTATTGGCCAACTATGAGAATTGATTCAGTCAATTACACGAAGAAGTGTGAAAAGTGTCAGAGATTCGCTCATATTCCACATCTTCCACCAGAAAAGCTGAATCCTATCCTATCCCCATGGCCGTTCATGAAGTGGGGTATGGATATTGTAGGGAAGCTACCAACCGCCCCTGGACAACGAGTCTACATGCTAGTCTTGACAGATTATTTTTCAAAGTGGATTGAAGCAGACTCCTTTGCCAAAATACGAGATAAAGAAGTTCAAACATTTGTCTGGAAAAACATCATATGTCGTTTCGGCATTCCCAAGGAGATTGTAACAGATAATGGCTCCCAGTTTATTAGCCGACATTTTCAAGACTTTCGTAAAAATTGGGGGATCAAGTTAAGTTTTTCAACCCCACACTTTCCACAAGCTAATGGGCAAGCCGAGTCTTCTAACAAGACACTTTTGAATACTTTGAAGAAAAGATTGGAGAAGGCGAAAGGATCATGGGCAGACGAGCTTCCTGGAGTATTGTGGTCCTACAGAACGACCATCCGTTCTTCCACTGGAGAAACTCCTTTCTCTTTGGCATTTGGAACAGAGGCAGTAATTCCAATCGAAGAAACCATTCCTTCTCTACGCTACCAGTACGCTGGTGATGAGGCAAATCAACAGTTGATGTATATGAATCTAGACACAATCGACGAAAGACGAGAAAAGACAACCATACGACTTGCATCTCATCGACAAAGAATGGCGAGATATTTTAACAAGAATGTGAAGAGCAGAACTTTTCAAGAAGAAGATTGGGTACTACGAAAGGTTTTCCAAAATACCAAGGAAATTGGAGATGGGAAATTGGGGCCAAACTGGGAAGGTCCATACGTCATCACTAAAGTTATTGGGCATGGAGCCTACAAATTACAAACCAAAGAGGGAAAACAAGTTCACAACAGCTGGAATGCAATACACCTTAATCGATTCTACCGGTAATGATTACATACTATTGTTTAAATTTAACGTTATGCTTGTGTAATTTGATTCGACGTATAAAAAAAAAATAGTCAAAAGTTTTTATCATTGATCAAACAAAATATTAAGTACAAGAAAGTCAATTATACAATTAAAAGTTTTCAAGCTACATCCGGGGCAGGAACATCTTGAACTGGTTCAGCAGCGACAATCTCCATCCGACTGGCATCCTCATTTTCCTTCCCCTGACCTTCTATTTTCTCCTCCACAACTTCAATCGCCCTCTCCTCACCTTCAGGGCCAATCAGCATTTCAGATTCTTTGCTCTCCTCCCCAACCTTCTTCGACTCTATCTCCTCCCCCTTCCCCTCTACACCTTCTACCAGTCGACTTCTCCTTGATTGGTAGAATTTCAGTCGACTGAGGCTGAGGCAATTCAGGAACACTCTCCTCTGGTTCCTTCATTTTCAGCTTCCTGGCCTTCTTTCTACTCTTCAGTTCATCAATTGAAGCAACCTTAACTGGTCTCGACATTATGTCCTCTGCGCATAAAATTTCTTGGAGTTAAAGGCTTTATAAAAAACACCCCTCGTAGAGTACATGAATCGACCAGGTAGAATGGATGACTTCCAATACTTGATTACAAAGTGCCAAAGGCGTAGATATACCTTCAGATTCGAAGATTTCTTTCCACACTAGTGTCTTCCTTAGTCTTCTTTCTACCAAAATAATCCTCCAATCTCTTTCTTCGACAGGAAGAGTTGTAAGAGCTTGGGTATTAGAAAGGATTTTGGGGGTTCTGTCGAATGACCTGTTTTTGAAAGGACCTGCAAGACATATAACAAGTTGATTAGCTGCATACGACAATCAGTATTACATTACATCATTATATAGAAAGTATCGATACTCACTAATTAAACTCCAGTACTCAGAGACACGACCCATTCCAGTCGACCCAAAAACCCCCTCATTCCTCACGAAGAAGTAATCAGACTGCCAATTACCTCTATCGTTTGTCGGCAAACCCATTATTAACTGTTCTCTCTTTCGACGAAGATACAAAGTATACCTCCCTTTCTCGGTTAAATGCTCTTTCAAGTAGTATGAATATACGATGTCCTTCACTTCAAAAAATAAACCTTTTTCGAAAGATAAGCACTCAATCGACAACAGAATCCTCCAAGCATTAGGCATCAACTGCGAAGGAGCAATCCCATAGTGATCTAAAACCTCCCAAGCTAACCTTGGAATAGGAAACCTGAGACCATCAGTAAAGGGCCGTACATAAAATCCAATCCACCCGTCAACTTTGTAGTCTATCCTTTCAGTCGGCAAAGGAACCCTTAATTCCATCGACTTTGGAAATCTATATTTACACCTAAGCTCCATTAGCAGACTTTCTGTCATTCGACTTGCTGGATTTTTTGTTAATAAATTGGTCGGTTCACTTGTGCTAACCGGACCACTCGACTCCCCTATTGCTGCTATTGACCTGATGGGAATCGCAAGCATAGGAACTTGGCTCGACAAAACAGTAACTAGTCCTTCTTCGAAAAATTCTTCACGCGCCCATTCCCTCATTGATGCCTCTTCAGTGGGTTCACTCGACGACTCTTCTACATATGTATCAATTTGCTTGCCTAAGCTATCTAAGGAGTCTCCACTCTACATTTTTTCACTAATTAGCTAATAAACAAAAATTTCCTAGGGATTATGTTTCCTAAAGATCAAACTCACTACCAATTCTCCAAACAAGATTCCACCAAACTAACTTAGTTTCAAGAGATCAAACTACGTAAATTGGCTAAGAAAAGTTTGAATCTACTCTAGAACATTGAAAGGAAATGAAGAACATGAAGAAGGTTATGAAGAGTACCTTAGAAACTTTGAAGCTTTCTCCCAACTCGCTGATAAGTGTGAATGAAGCAAATGAACCTACGAAGCCACTCTTATACTACTTTGAGGCGGTTTATTTTCCCGCCAAAAAGACGCCTCATATTTGCCGTTAGGTTTTGCTCTATTTGATGACACGTGGAAAACCTAGAGATCTTCACCATCTCCTGGACTCATGTCGAGTCAAGTAAACTCCTGAACCACCGTTTGGTTCAGTCGACAAGGGACATTCCCCTGACTCATGTCGAGTCAAGTAAACTCCTGAACCACCGTTTGGTTCAGTCGACAAGGGACATTCCCCTGACTCATGTCGAGTCAAGTAAACTCCTGAACCACCGTTTGGTTCAGTCGACAAGAGACATTCCCCTGGACTCATGTCGAGTCAAGTAAACTCCTGAACCACCGTTTGGTTCAGTCGACAATGGACATTCCCCTGGACTCATGTCGAGTCAAGTAAACTCCTGAACCACCGTTTGGTTCAGTCGACAAGGGACATTCCCCTGGACTCATGTCGAGTCAGGTAAACTCCTGAACCACCGTTTGGTTCAGTCGACAAGGGACATTCCTCTGACTCATGTCGAGTCAAGTAAACTCCTGAACCACCGTTTGGTTCAGTCGACAAGGGACATTCCCCTGACTCATGTCGAGTCAAGTAAACTCCTGAACCACCGTTTGGTTCAGTCGACAAGGGACATTCCCCTGACTCATGTCGATTCAAGTAAACTCCTGAACCACCGTTTGGTTCAGTCGACAAGGGACATTCCCCTAGACTCATGTCGAGTCAAGTAAACTCCTGAACCACCGTTTGGTTCAGTCGACAAGAGACATTCCCCTGGACTCATGTCGAGTCAAGTAAACTCCTGAACCACCGTTTGGTTCAGTCGACAAGGGACATTCCCCTGGACTCATGTCGAGTCAAGTAAACTCCTGAACCACCGTTTGGTTCAGTCGACAAGGGACATTCCCCTGGACTCATGTCGAGTCAGGTAAACTCTTGAACCACCGTTTGGTTCAGTCGACAAGGGACATTCCCCTGACTCATGTCGAGTCAAGTAAAACTCCTAAACTACCGTTCGGTTCAGTCGACAAGGGACATTCCCCTGGACTCATGTCGAGTCAAGTAAACTCCTGAACCACCGTTTGGTTCAGTCGACAAGGGACATTCCCCTGGACTCATGTCGAGTCAAGTAAACTCCTGAACCACCGTTTGGTTCAGTCGATAAGGGACATTCCCCTGGACTCATGTCGAGTCAAAGCATACTCCTGAACTACCGTTTGGTTCAGTCGACAAGGAACATTCCCCTGGACTCATGAACTCCTGAAACTCTATTTCAGTTCAGTCAAAGACACGTACTCCATGACCCTAGATAAATCAAGAAGCTATAAAAAAAACTTCCTCAGATGCATGCAAACAGAAACCCACGTTTTTGTATATATTTTGGTACGACATTTGGCAGAAGGTAATACACTCTTACGCTCTTTTTTCACATACGACACGGATAAATATACTCTCTAAAACAAAAATTCTTTGACTTAGAGAGTAAGGGACAAACTGTATGGGCCAAATTTGGTCCAAGGGTAAAACTGTCTTTCACCTTAAGCCCATCAGCATGTTAGGCCCGAAAATAAGGACCAAAGCCCAAAGAATTATGTATTATTTGATTACAATTAAATCATAAACAACAAAAAGCATGACCACTCCACCTAACTCTAGCATTAATCACCCACCACTCCACTTAACCTAATTCTAGCATTAACCACCCACCACTCCACTTAACCTAATTCTAGCATTAATCCTCACTTACTCCAAAACCATTACCAAATACACCAACATCAGATCATGTTTTATCTATAAATATGAAAAGAATACGAGAAGAATTCATTCAAGTCTCATTTCTCTCACCCTAATACTTCATGCTCTCAATCCTTGATCCCCTCATATATTACACGGCCCTCACGGCCAAACAAAGGAAGTAGAGGTAATATTCAACCTTACTTTCCCACTTTACAAATTTATTTCGTGCCACTGACTTGGGCGTCAGAGTATACCCGGTATCCACCACACCGGTGGTAGCCTACTCTCGTCCACTCTACTTTGTTTTTTGCAGGATTGCTAGTGCCCAACTTACAAATTCTGATTGAGGACCCTTGGCGAATTCCGGAGTCCACATTGAGACATAGGATTCCTAAAGTCATTATCCCTAATTCTTTCTAATCTTCTTCAGACATAGCCATAGACACCCAAAAATTTAGTAAGGAAAATTAGCTAAAAAGACCTAAAAAACCCAACTTAACTAAGGCTCCAAATTAAACTTGCATCTTCTAATTTAGTCGTTTTGATTGTAAATAAAAAACCCAAAAAAAAAAAATTAAAAAAAAAAACTAAAATCTCTTGATAATAATTTTGTCCCTATATAGTGTCCATAAGGGTTATATAGGAGCATACACAACTTATGTTAACTGGAAAAGTAATACCAGTTAGACATAAGGGTGACAGAAAAGCCTGAAGCCCGGCCCGACCCAAGGTGGAAAAAGCCCGGGCCGGGCTTTCCAATTTTGGCCCGGGACCGGCCCGGCCCGGGCCAAAATAAATAAAATATATATATATATTTTAATATGTTTGTATCATTTTTATTTGTTTTTAGCATTTAAATTGTTAATTTATCAATGAAATTTGTGATTTATTTATAAATTGTCTTTGTATTTAGTGTAAATGTATTTTATATTTGTATATTTTTTAATTTTTTTAATTTTTTTTTTTTAAAATTCGGGCCCTAAAAAAGCCCGGCCCGAGCCCGGCCCGTTTCCACCCTTAGTTAGACAGTAACAAGTGTATAAATCCGATCTTGGCCGGATATGCTCTGGCCAAGACAGTAAATTCTTAAATTGTGGGTTTTTCATAACCACATTAATCTTATTTTGCTTGCTTTAGTTGCTTAGTACATGAACAGTGTGTCGCTGCTATCGTCAAACACATGATATACTAGTCATTTGATCAAGCTACCAGACAATCATATAACTTTACTCTTAATGAGTCTTAACATTGCAGTCTTTGATGGAAGATCTGCGGATTTCGACCTTCTTCAGCATCCAAAGTCATAAGGCACCAGTCCTTGCAGCTCTGGTCCATTGAGTCTATTGTTTTCAAAGCTGAAACAAAGAGAGGGAACATACAATTATGTCGAAATATCACCGAGAGGAAATCGATATACATCTAACCTAGCATTAGCCTAGAGGGCCTGGTTGAGACATTGTAAGCCACTAGCTCTAAAGTGTTAACTTTAGGGAAATTACTAGAAATGATTATGACAACTTAATGGACAAACATCATAAAATGTCCATCTTTAATGCTTTAACAATTTTAAATAGGAGGAAATTATAACAATTTACTGGCCCCTGCGCTCGTACATGATAAGTGAAGACAGATAAGTCTTCATTCTCAGAATGTTGTAAACATATCCCTAATTATTTCACAAGCATTAAACTAGCGACATCCATGTAGAATGATATATATTTTATCAATGTCTTAGCTGGAAATAAAGCAGTAACCAATTTCCTGAATAGCTGAACTTAACGTATAGAAGAATTCCAATTAAAATATCAGATATCTAAAGTGTTTTATGAGTTCATTAGGCAATTATTTGTCTTAAGGTTCATGGCTAAGATGCAAAGAACTTGTAAATTGATAGCAGTGTCAAGTGTTTCCAATAATTTAAGAAAAAGCTTGTATCCATGGTACAGTAAATTATGATTTCAATAGCAGTGTAGTACCTTTCCATCGGGAAGCTTCTAAAAGGGCCATCAACAGGGATTGTTCCACAGAGGTTATTGTTCGAAACATCACTGTGACGATAAAAAAAAAGAATCAAAACATAATTAGTGAAAAATCAGCATTAACTAATCTCATGAACTGAATAACATATTTGTCACTTACAAGACTTTGAGGTCTGATAGGGTGGTGAGTTCCCTCGGAATCGATCCTGTTAGTTTATTGCTGTTCAGCCGCCTATCGTATTGATTCAACAGCATCAAAGTTAGAGTTTAATATGATTTGTAAATTATGAATATAAACTTCAATGCCAATCAGTGTAAAGACACTTACAGAAATCTAAGAGACTTCAATTTGGCGAAGGACTTTGGAATTTCTCCTTCGAATCTGTTGTCATACAAATCCATACTAACAAGACTTTTCAAATTACCCAATTCTTTTGGAATTTTCCCTCCAATATCATTCCGGTAAAGCTCCCTGCAGCCCAATTTTGAATTTAACATAAAATCACTAAAAATATATAGCAAAAAGATAATCCACCAAGTACCAATGTGTTCAAAGAGTAGGAAAATGATACATTTTGTGCAGTTCATAGAAATTGAACCTATAACTGTTTCTACAATTTGAGAACTGAACAATCCAATGTTTCTGTTGTTTCCAATTTTCTCAGCAACCAAACACACAACAAAAAGGGACAACATGGTACAATATTCTGGAAAATTTTAAAAAACTAAATTAGAAAGAGCAACAAAACTTACAAGTACTGCAGATGCTGGAGCTGGCCAAGCTCAGGCCCCAAAGTTCCAGAAATATTACAGTTACCCAAGTCCCTGAAATTCAAATAGAACAATTAATTAATTGTCATTAAAGCCAAAAATCAGTGATAGAAACCAAAATAAGAAGAACAAAAAAGGGGGAATCTTATCAGTCTTACAAGCGAATCACATGATTATTGGAATCACAGGTGACATGAAACCAAGTGCAGGGATTAACCAGAGTGGGGTCCCAGCTCTGCAACACATTTGTGGGATCCTTAAACCTGCTTCTCAAACCATGCAAAGCATTTACTGAAAAAGCAAACAAAACAATATAATTGTTCAATTAATATAAACTTGAAAACTACAACAAAATTTGAAAACATCTTCACATCTTGTACTTTCCCAGTACAAAGATTGTCCATTTGAATCATAAAGGTGCCTCACCAGCCCCTTCAGAGTTCAGACATTCAAAAGGGATCACACACAGAGACCTATTTGACACAAATGGACAATCTACGGCCTCGATTGAGAAACCATGAAAATTCAGGGACCCGAATGTTATTAATTAGCAAATTATGGAACCCTAAAGAGGAAAGAGCAAAAAGGGTAGTGAGTACCTTCGGAGTTTGTTGAGAAGGCAGGTGAAATGAAGAGAGAGAAAGTGAGAAAAGAAGAGAAAATGAGAGAAATTGGAGCCATTACTTACAGAGGGGAGAGAAATTGGAAATGGGAAGTGGGAAGTGAGAAATAACATAACAAGCAGGAAAAAAAAGATCATAGTTTTAGAAGTCAAAGTCAATGTTTCGTGTCTTGGAAATTTGGTGAAACACACGCATTGGTCGTGAGATTTTTTTTTCAATTGCCGCGTGGTTTGTGGGCCCTACTTGGAAGTTGAGAAAGTGGTGACTGGATACTGGCTGGTCCAGTCACCTCTGTTGGCTTTAGACTTGTGTAAAGGTAGCAAAAAAGTCCGGGTCCGGTCCAGTTTGGACCGGCCCATTTAGGGGTAATAAATCTCTGGCAAGGCCCGCTAAGTAGAGGTCCGATTCGGGCTCGGGCCCGAGTCGGGCCTAGCACATTAAGTCCAGTCCAGATTTAAAAAATATAATATATATATATATATATATATATATTTATAAAATAAATTAAAAATATATTTAAATTTTTTATTAATAAAAAATCGGGCCGGATAAAGCCCCGCCCGAGCCCCAGCCAGAGTCTGGCCGGCCCGGCCCGGTAGACGCTCGGGCCGGGCTTTTCCAGGGCCCGGGACAAAAAAATAATTTCCGGACTCGGGCCAGACTTATCAAAGCCCGGAGCCGGCCCGGCCCATTGTCACCCTTAAACTTGTGTAAACTGGAAATTGGAACACTAGACTATGCATGATAAAAAAAGCCCGGAATTAAAAAAATTCGACTCTTGCTTTGTAATGACGGATCCGGATTGGGTTGGGCTCATATTAAAAAGCTCGGATCCACCAGTCCCTATAAAAGAATAAGTTTGTCTTAAACCTTAAGGATGAGATTTTTGGAGACCATAAAGCATAGAAAAACACCCAGAGTAAGGCAAGAACCAAACTCTCAACCAGTAGTAAAGATTGAAGCAAATGATCTCATCACAAGTTCTTTCTATCGTTTTCTCATTCAGTTTATTTTATGAGTTATTGGTTTGTAATAATGAATTGTTTGTGTTTATTGAACATCGTGCTTAACTAATTCATTAGTTTATGGTTGTAACGGATCTCAAACACATTAATATAATTTAAAATGTATTTTTTTATTCTTTTGAGTAATATTTTAGGTTATTTATTATTTTATATTTTTAATAGATTTTATTATCCGACCAACAATAAAATAGGTGTGGTAAACCCTATGAACTTGGAAAAATGAATTTGAGTTGCATTTGGAATAATATCACGTGATTATAATTCTTAATTAATAAATTTCCGTGCAAGATAGGAATATACTTGCAGGGCATGCGTAGCCAATATTAAAATCTGTTCTTAATAAGTTTGACTTAAATTAATTATCATATGAATATAAGTAATTCAATTAAGTTAGATGTTTCTACCTGACCATCGGAATAAACTTGTAAGTAAATTAAAGTTCTAGGTTAATAACCCATGTTCATTGCACAATTGGATAAAAAATGCATAAAACTTGTTCGCATGCTTAGGTGAAGTTGCAACCATAAATTCTCATTCTTATAAAATTTTCTAAAGTAATTTTGATTTTTTGTCTTTTTTTTTTTTTTAGTTTAATCAACTCTCTCTTACATCAATTGTTTAGTTTTAGTTAAGTTAGCTCTAGTTTTAGTATTAATATGATTAGTAATAAGTCTTTGTGGGTTCGACATCCGAATTTTTGTCATTATATTATTTGAGTGATACTTGAGCTTGTGTGCGGTAGTAAAATCGTGATCAATAAACTAGTGTAAAAATAATAATCATATGTTGTGAAATTATGATTTTGTGAGCGTTAATGTTAATTTACCCGTTTGGTGGAGTGTTTAAACGCCAACGTTAACGCTCCACCATACGAGCCCTATAACTCCCAAAAACTAATGAACAATAACATCATATTCTTTATATTATAATATCTTACTATGATCAAGGGAAGAGTCTCAAAATGTAAATGTGATCTTATGTCTCGAAGATATCAAGTTCAGCCCTAAATCTACTTAAAAACCATCCCTTTTGGGACACCCTCTCTTATAACTTGTAGAATGTAAATGTGATCTTATGTCTCGAGGATATCAAGTTCAGCCCTAAATCTACTTAAAAACCATCCCTTTTGGGACACCCTCTGTTATAACTTGTAGAATACTTCTCTTACTAAGAAAATAAAAATAATTTGCCTATATATCATCATAATCATACTAAAAATATGGATTTTATTTTTTCACCAGTAAATGTTACCAAGTGGGTTTCAAATTATTTTCCTACCCATTCCTATGTCTTGGGAGAAAAATTTAGCAATGTTATCTACTCATGAGTCATGCCCCCTATTTTAATTTTCATTCTTTTTTAACTGTCGTTAGAAATTTATAATTCATATTGATTCAAAGTTCATTGGAATCTTTACAATAATGGTGAAATTTGAACCATTCTTTTAAAGGGCTCTCACCAAATCTATCTTTTAGCAAATATTCCAATTGCCAACAAATAACTTTAAGAAAAACAAAAGAATATGGGGAAAAAAAAGCATGATACCAGCTATCATGCACGAATGAACAACAAAATGTAAGGATTAAATGATCACAGAGCTGTAAAATATTACAATTGAATGTATATGAACACTTGGGAAGAAGCAAAAACAAGATCAACGATTGGCAGAAATCACAGCCCCTCCATTTCTTGCCTTCTTTCCTCTTCTTCAGCTTTAATCCAAGCAGCCTGAAAATTAAGGGGGCAAAAAAAGAACAAAAAAACCCTTATCAGAGGATTTCAAAAACCTGCTGCCTTTTGAAAATGTAGATTATGATATTGCAGGATGAATGACAATAGAAACAGGAAAGGATAATTCTGAAAAAGCAAGCATGAGAGGACTTGCCTTGTCTCGTTCGAGTTTAGAGAGATGAGGTTTAATGGAGTTTCCTAAGCTCAGGCCTCCCCATGCTTCTTGCAACTCTCTTTCCCTTGCTTCTCTACGAGTTAAAGAGTGCCTAATATGTTCTTCTTCTGGCTGCCTTGCAGCAGCTGCCATCTTCTCTCTTTCGAGCCTTGATTTATGTTTAACCAATACTTGGTCCAAACTACCTTCCTCATTCATCCGTGATTGTGAATGGATGCTTCCCAAGCTTATGCCTCCCCATGCTTCTTGCAACTCTCTTTCCCTTCCTTCTCTACGAGTTACAGAGTGCCTAGTATGTTCTTCTGCTGGCTGCCGAGCAGCAGCTGCCATCTTTTCTCTTTCGAGCCTTGATTTATGTTTAACCAATACTTGGTCCAAACTACCTTCCTCAATCATCCGTGCTTGTGAATGCACACTTATTCCATTTCTCTTTACTACTTTCACTGCTTCTTCACTTGCGTTGAACTTCAACTTTTCTTTTTCCAATCTGGAAACATGCTTCACTAGAACTTTGTCCAAGCCATCACATTCTGTATCATTGTTCCATCCTTGATTTTTCTGCAGCCTTTGATTTCTGTAATTGTTTCCGGATGACATTGCTTGCATTTTCTCCCTCTCCAACCTGTGCACTGGCTTGACCAAGATCATGTCTAGACTATCTACTGTGTGTTCAGTTCTAGCCTTCATTTCTCTTTCTTCAATTTGAGAAAACCTGCCATCTTCTTCTTTATTCAAGTCAATATTTTCTTTCCCTTTAACTACTCCGTTGTTCTCAGATTGAGACTCGATATTCTTCTTCAAGTCCATGGACCTGCTTCCTTCAATTGGGTCATTATCTCTTCTGCTTTTAGCTTCTTGAACCTCCTTTTCAAGTCTGGAGACATGTTTCACAAGAAACTTATCTAGGCTGGGGACTTCCACAGAATCTGCCGCCGCCTTCTTTGCTTCATCAATTGAGTCATTATTTCTTCTGCTTTTGGCTTCTTGGACCTCCCTTTCCAGTCTCGAGACACGCTTCACAAGAAATTTATCTAGGCTGGGGATTTCCGGTACATCTTTCTTTTTTTGAGAAAATTCTTCTTCACTTGCACCTCTAGCTTCTGCGTCCTTACAGACTATTTTGAAGTTATTTCCAGAGTTCTTCTTTGCTTCTTCTATTTCTTTTGCAAACTTCGAAGAATGCTTAAGAAGATCACTTCCCAAATCTGAAGTTGTCTCAGATTGAACAGTTTCTATATCTACCTTGACCTCGCCATCTTCAGTTTCAGCTGGATCCTCGCCAGTTATTTCCTTAGATTCTTTGATTCTGGAGTTCTTGGCTTCTTGCACCTCTCGTTCAAGTTTTGTAATATGCTTTACCAAAAACTTGTCTAGACTCGGGAGTTCCAACTCAGTTTGCTTCCTTCTGATTGACCCATTCTTAAAGCATTCAAGGTTGGCATTTCTCATTGTTCCAGCTCCCAAGGAAGACATTCTCCGTGAATTAGGAACTGAAGTTGCAGGAAGATCAATCGCAGAGCTTGGATAATGCGACTTATTGTGTTCTACTTCAGCTAAGACAGCACTTAAACCACGAGTTGCAACTATAGTGGCAAGGGATGAAAGTTCATCTTCTTGCAAACATTTAAGCCTCTCAAGCATCATCTCAATGAGATTGGCCCTGTTAACCTTTTCAGGCGACTGCCTCCTTTTTGATTTGCTCCCAAGAACTGCCTTCTTAGCATCCAAGTCTTGAGTGCCAAAACCATTCTTTTCCGACACTATTTCAAGTTCTGAGCCTGACTCTGATTCACACTCGGAAGAATATTCTAGTAATTCCTGATTACAATCACCTGTGTCCGGATTCTCACTGATTTTATGCAGTAGATCTTTGAATTCATCTTTACTAAAGGGAGGATAATTTGCAAGCCTGACAAATGCAGTTTTGACTGCTGCAGCAACTTCTTTATCGACCTCAAATGCAGTATCGAACGATGCTGTAATGGTATGAGTGGTAAAGCCCCCTCCATTTACAGAAGATGTTTCAATTTGATAATGCGTTTGAGGACAATTTGGATTATCATGCATGATCACTCCCATGGCTGTTGCTGCTTCAAAAGCTTCAGCAGCAGCTTTCTCAGATTTCAAAAGAAGGGCTTCTGCTTCTTTGCTTTGTATCCTACAAAGAACAATGAGAGTTACTTGGCAGAGAACTAAAAGAATTTGAAAGTTCATGTCCTTTCACACACAAAATTTTTTACCTTGCTGCTTTAAGTATACGATACCAAGATGCTTCCACCAAGGCCGCTTTCCAAGCCTCCATTGCTTTGTGTGCAGCCTCTCTTGCAGCCATTTTCTCTCGCAAAACTCTAGAGTAATGTGGATTTGTATCACCTAAAGTCTCATCAAGAGTTAAATTCATACCATCTACTTCCTGAAAGAAAAAGCACCCATGTTACACACTTTGGTCCTTCCAAGATAACTAAATAAATCAATAAGTTCTGTCATCAATAGAAGAAATTCGATATGGAAACAAACCTGCAGCATTTTTATCTTCCTTTTCAAATAGGAATCCACCTTTTTGCGAGGAAACCAGTTGAGAGGAGAACTATTTCGGTGACGCGGCTTCTTAATTTGTGTTGTACACTTGTTTAGAACATTCCATGTTGGTTGGTTGTTCCCTTTGGGTGATTTACTCTGCATTATTCATAAGAAAAGAATTATGATTACTGGAACTCCAACACATGTAAACAAACAACATAAGAGAATTAGCAAATGGGAAATGATCAGCATGTTGTGATCTGTGAGACCTGAGTTATTGCTTATGGATGTGCCAAGAGACTTGGCCTGTAAAATTATTTCAAATCTCCTTATAATAGGTTCAAAAATACTAGTTAAGTATCACTTTTAAACCGAACCTGAATATGCTAATAAAAGGTAAAACTACTCTATATCATATTGAAACAGAACCCTCGATGAGATGCTTGAGATTAAACCATGGAATCATTAAATACAGGATCCCAAACCCCATTACATATGAAGTGGGGATAAAGCAAATTTAAACAAATTTGTATTATCATTGTCATGTTCTTTCAAAATAATAATATGAAAACGCCTATAAAACCTCTCATAATTCAACTTTAAACAACTCCTTTTGATACTTGAAGTTTTCAAGAAAATGAAACACAGATGTCACCAACAAGAACCCTAATCTTGAATCATTTAACACCAAAAGGAGAACTAAAATTCAGTTCATATTTCAATATTTTCATCTAATCCAATCATTAACAGCAAATTGAAACACAATAATTCAACTTTAAACAACTCCTTTTGATACTTGAAGTTTTCAAAAAAATGAAACACAGATGTCACCAACAAGAACCCTAATATTTAACACCAAAAAGAGAACTAAAATTCAGTTCATATTTCAATATTTTCATCTAATCCAATCATTAACAACAAATTGAAACACAAAATTTAATTAAAATTTCAATTTTTTCCCCATCATCTCCAAAGAAACAAAGACATACATTAACAAGAACCCAAATCTTGACACTGAATAACACAAAGAATTTACCTAAAGAAATTTGTTTCCCACTAAATCTTCAATGATTTCATCTAATCTAAGAATCAAAAACACAAAATCTAATTAACACTTATATTTTTTTTCCCACATCTTCAAAGAAACAAAGATCAAACCCTAAAAAGTAAATAGTCAAAAACCACAAAATCAAGAAAAACAAAGACATATATTAACAAGAACCCAAATCTTGAAACTGATTGACACAGAGAATTTAAATTTACCTTCCCAGTTCTGGAATTTGCTGAAACGGGGTCGTTTATATCACTTTCTTTGCTAGAAGAATCAGTAAATGTCTCGTTGCTGTGCTTATCTGAGACTGATATGCAACCCATGTCCAAACACCCAAGATCCATTGTTAAATCTTGCTCTCTAATTGCTGACTCAAGAATTGAAAAATCAAAAAAAAAATGTTATATCAAAAGAGATTTGTTGTTCAACGGATTGAAGCTGTTGATTGGAAGAAAATGGGATTTTGAGAGAATGTTTAGAATGTTTTTTCTTATAATTATTTTGAGAAATAGAGATTGGTTTTTGTGTTTTTAAATCTTCAAGTAGCCGTTACAGGACGTTTTGGGGGTTTTGGTTTCAACGGTCGTTTTGGGTTGTCTAGAGGAGTTATCCAGTGCAGTCGTGTGTAACCGTGCTCGTGGTGGGATGTACTATCAGCTTGACACGTGGAGTAGTTGTGTGCATTTGATGTTGTTGGTTAAGAACTTTCCACCCATTTTAATATTTATCTTTTTACAAGAAACTCATCATAAAACTTTGA
Organism: Zanthoxylum bungeanum; assembly: GCA_019454045.1. Classification (NCBI taxonomy): domain Eukaryota; kingdom Viridiplantae; phylum Streptophyta; class Magnoliopsida; order Sapindales; family Rutaceae; genus Zanthoxylum; species Zanthoxylum bungeanum. The sequence continues at coordinate 79,732 of SKCR01037735.1, forward strand.
AGATCAATCGAAAATGTTTATTAAATTTCAAAACTCTTAAGAGTTGCATAAACTTAACCAAAAACATTTCTAATCACCATAAAAAATAAATAATGAAAATTTTATTTTAACCCAACTTCACGATAAATAAAAGGGATAAAGTTATAAGTTTTGTATTTTTTATTATAATCAAGTCTTAAAATGATTTTTTTTAAAAAAAATAATTTAATCATATAAATGAATAAGTATTATCATGTTAATCTTATTTTGTTAAATTAAATAAAAGTCATTCACATGGCTTAACGAAAGTCGTTGGCGTGGCTTAACATAATAGAACTAATAAGATGATACTCACTCATCATATGACTAAACTATTTAAAAAAACTCTTTTAAGACTTGGTTATTAAAAACGTATAACTTAAACAAAAAAAAAAAAGTTATCCTTACTCTTCAGATCACACCTATTATTTTTTGGGTTAATAAATTAGGACTAACGGGATATTCTTTACTTATAAATCTAAATTATTAAAAAAAAAATCTTTTATAAAAAACACAAAATTTATAAGATTAAAAAAATCATTATCTCGAAATAAAATTACTTTCATCCATTCCACTCTCGAGAGAAATATCTCATTTACATTTTTATTAATGGATCATTCTAACGAGTGTCCTAATGGCACTCATTAAGAATCTATTTTAAGAAAAATTTCATATCATTTTTATGATACATAGAAAAAATTATCAAAACATTAATTAATTTTTTCTTTTTCTCATGAAAATTTTCTTAAAATAGATCTTTAATGAGTACTCTTATGACACTCGCTAGCATTTCCCTTTATTAATTAATGAGTTTCGAACATGTGAAAACTCAAACTCATTGACATTAATAACATACACATCATGTTCCTAGGAGTAAAATAAAAAAAAAATTAAATTATGGCTTTACTTGATTAGTAGTTAATTTTATAATTAAAAAAGACAATTTATGAATTCACTCCAAAATCTTTAATATCTGACAGTTAATGAATTATTATCCTTAATATTTGCTTCAATTTTTAAAATTTGACCCCTAAATTTTTTATTTGTATCAAATAAGTCACTGCATCTGACCAACCAGACCCTTACCTTGATCGAACGAACTGCAAAAATGAACACCCCTAATAAAAACTAGAAAAAAAGACCATATTGTAAACAGGAAAGACACTAAATAATACAATTATCTCAACAATATAAATGTAAAATTGTCCTTGGCCGGGAAATCTATACACACTATTATTGCATCAGTCTTCCTCTTGTTCTTGATTTCTAATCCACTTTGTAGCCACCCATTTCTCCCCTTTGATGACTGGACAGCTTCCATGAAGAGATGTCTGCCCAAAAAAAAAAAAAGAAGCATTTGATAGATTATCGAGATCGGAAAACAATCTGCGAAAGCTAGAATCATTGTGGCTGCAACCCTATCCCGAATCAATCTTATTTCATCATCAATAACACAGAGCAAAAGAAAAGATGCACATGTTCGGAATGGTTATAAATCTAATCTGTAACCAATGAAGAGTATTTGAATTCTATTGCTTCATGGGAATTTCAAATAATATGAATTGGGTGAGGCATAAGGCAAAATTTAAGAACATAATTTGAAATATAGGTTTAAAACAAGTAAAGTTAGGTTACCCGATCAATTGTGCCATTTGGATACAATGAATAAAATAGGAGTCCATCCCCTCTTCGTGGCTTCACTTTTAAGCCAATGCATTTTTTGAAGTCATAGCCCGAATCCAAATTTAAGCCATTCTACGAATCAAAATAGCAAGGTGAGTGCCAAGCAATAATTAATGTTATACGGCAGTCAAATGATAAGCCGCGATAATTGCAAATCTACCTCAAATGGGAACATGGTTTCCCCACCTTCCTCCACATCAGATAGATACAACAAGAAGGAAGCCAACTGCAACACATTAATCAGAATAACGGCATAAATCTTGAGTAGAGAATGCTCACAAGGAAATAGATCAACTCTAGCAGAAAAAGCAAAAGATATTTCTGCATATTCGTGCTACTTAAATTTGTTTGAGGTAGATATTCAAGCTTGTGAAATTAAATTCAGATACTCAAAGAGGAATCACCAAATTTGCTAAAATATAAAGCCTTAGCAATAATCTAAACAATATGCAAGACTATCATAAATATGCATTTGGACATCATTACTTGCATTTGCATGTACCATTATAGTGACATATAAAATTGGAGAAACAAGTAGCTACCAAAATCTTTCTCCCCCAGCAAAAAGAGTCACTAAAACTTTCTAATGTATTACATCGGAGGATATTTCCATGAGTAAGACTATCATAACATAAAATCCTAAATCCAATTGTATAGCATATATCAAACATCTAAAACTTGAGAAACACTAGGACAGTGTTTTAATGCTGATATAGGGACACTAGTTAACTGCAATTGTTATCCAGAGCCTTTTTAGGGAAGGAAGGAGAGTTTCCACTCAGCAAACAAAGCAAGAAACAGCGGAATCCAAGTAGGTTGACTAACTAAACAATCATGATGCACTGAAAGATGCTTAGCAAGTGATTTACCCTTTGGCTCGATTGTGGGCCATACTCAGCTGGGTTGAATGCATCATAATGAGAATCATACTTCTGCCCAATCTCATATCTCAAAACATTGAATGCCTGCATTTGAGGAATTAAAAGAGAGACATTATTGTTTAGACTGTCAACTTGGGGGGAAAAAAGAAAGAAAACAATTGATACCATGAAAAGAGGGAAACAGGGAAATAAAAAGAGATGCATATCATAAGAGTAGAAACTACTTGTCCCAAGTTTACACCCAAATTTTTGTACCTGAGTATCGTGGCAATTGAACTGCTATATCATTTTTCACATCCCATATCCACATATGAATTAGTTCTCACATAATACTTACTTTAGATAGAACTTGGGAAGAGTACTGACATCCTACCATAAAATCTGGGATTCCAACCAATTAACAAACAGTATGATTCCCGAAAATACATATATCTCAACTGGATGAACACAATACAATCAAAGCATCTGATCAACTACAGCTCAGCCACTAAGGTAAAAGCCCCAACTAAAATAGAAGGAACAACAGATCATATCAGCCAATTTTGAATTAGCATTCAAACCTCAAAAGATTGCCAAGGATTTTCCATGAAATTCAACTCTAACCCTTATCACTATGACAAACCCCACCCATCCACCAATTTATCAGCAGGATGAAGTAAGGGCACTTACATGTTTCAAAAATATTACCAGTAGCTATGAAATTCACAGACATAATAACTCATCATTTGCACAATATCTGAATTAGTTCCTAGGACTTCGACTCCAAAGAGTAACAATTGACTGCATCAAATGAAAATTTGGATAACAAATCGAACCTCTCCATGGGTCCATGGTAGCATAGTAGCTCTTGCAATTTTCCGCTCAATCAAATCCAAGCTCCCAGTTTTATCTTCAGATGCACTAATAAATGTTCCCGAACTGTTAAAAGGAAAGCATAAACCAATAAGTTTTTCATAAATGTGCCCAAATTGTTGCAAAGGAAATTACAAGACAATCATATAAATTCTACAAGCAGCAACCAACTTTTTCCATCAATATTCAGAGTTACAAATAAAATTTAAGATGACCAGTAGTTTCTTACTAATTATATCAGATTATCAGTTACTATGTCATGTGGAATTAGATCCATTCAGCTCAAAATTACAGGTATAAATTGCAATATAAATCAAAATAGTACCTCGTTCTAGTTCCCTTTGTAGTCTCAGCAGTTTCCCCCTGCCGCAAAGCTAGCTGCGATGGCTTAAGACGTATCTTTGCCATTTCAATAATACTTTGGCATTGTTCCACAGTTGCAAAGTTCGGAAAGTAAAGAGCTCGTGGTTGCCAACTTAACACCTGCATTAAGTAATAAGAATCCCTCCAGAAAATCAGTAAAGACTGTAAACTATCAGCAAATTGATCCAAAGAAACAATGCACACCAATACCATTTCTTAAGCCACCAATAACAAATAATACCAAATTTAGCAATAACCCAATACAGATCCCCATCTACATATTTCAAACAATCTTCCTATACTTCCCAAAGGTATGTTTGTAACTGTCATGCATCTACTTAACTCTGAAACCACAAAGTCAGTTATTATTTATCAACCACCCCACTTTGTTTCATAAGTAGCATGATTGGTAACCCAAATCCCCTCCCAACCCATTTGAGCATCTTTCGAAACCCAGATTTCTCGTACCACCCCGAGAGCATTCTACAAATCAAACCAACTGGCACTCACACGGCGATCCACTTTCACTTCAACAATTATCCACTCATTTATAATTGACAACTATTAATTTCATTTATCAACTCCAGATTCAAACCCAATTTAGCACTAAGTTACGGATGGTGTATAATTGATTGTGTCATATTTTTTTATAATCCACGGATTCTGCTAAATCCATGGATTGTTTAATTTCTTCCAGATTTTCACAGATTTTAAGGAATTATTTTATCAGTATTTCGTTGGACTTTAACAAGTCCATGGGTTGTTTTAATAATAAAAAATGATTAAAAACAAACAATGAAATAAAAATTATTTCAATTCCAAAATAATTTTTACTGCTACAATAATGAAAGTTGAAAACTAAAGGCTTGGTTTTAAAATTGAAAGCAAATCTCACAAAGAATCTCACATGGAAGAAAATCCTAAAAACAAGTGGCATACATGTCTTGGATTTGAATGCGCCAGTTTTGTTTATTTACAAGTGGCGGCCACACACATCGAGGTTGTTGCCTCAGGCCGAGTTTTCAATAGGCTCGCCTCAAAGGTCTGAGGCGGCCCATCTCATGACGCCTCAAGTCAGGGCGGCCTCAAGTGCAATCAAAACTTCAATTTTGATTATTTTTTTTTTAATTATTAATAAGGTGGGAAGTCTCATTTCGATAGACTTTGCCTTCAATGAAGGGCTTTTGAATATATGGATTTTTTTTAAAAAAAAAAAAAAAAAAACCTAATCAAATACAACAAGATTTTAAAAAACAATTTAAAAAATCTTGATTAAATACCCACAGATTTTATTCATCTAGATTCAATACACCCTCCTAATAAAATACACCATTTCTCATAAATAAAATTAAAAAAAAAAAAAAAAAAACACAATCAGAATGAAAAACCCAGAAACCCAAAATAATATAAAATAAAACCTGAAAAGGAATTGATTGAATATAAGCATCTCCAGTTTCGCCATGCTGCAGTGCATTCTCATTCTCCGTCTCCGTTTCCTTCTCCTCCTCCATCACTTGAAGCATTCTCAACTTGGGCCGTAAATTGGGCACATCCTATTAAACAAACACCCATCAACAAAACAACACAAAAAAAAAAAAAAAACTATTTTTCTCAATAAATCAAAAACTAAATACCTGAGAAAGGAGAGTGGATCCATAGAAGCCAGCAAGGAAGAAAAATGAGCACAAGAATAAAGCAGCTAGTAACCCTAGCTTTGTACTCGATCTCTTTGCTTTGCCTTTCATCTATCCAAATTCTTCCTTTTTCGATTTTAATCTTCTTCTTCTTCTTCTTCTTTTTTGGGTTTGTTTTTAGTATTTTTATTTTTGTTGCGTTTTCCGTTTTCCGTTTTCTTTGTTTTTCATTTTTATTCCAAAGTCAGTGCAGTGTGCGTGTGTTTTAGTGGCGCACGCGACCACGCGTTAATGGCGGGATTTTTATTTTTTTTTTTCTGTTTCTTTCTTGATTTGACGTCATAATTTCCATTTACCTAACAAAAACAGAAAATTAAACGATAATTATCTATATTATAAAACACGTGTGTCATTTAGGAGGTGAAAGAGAATGTAACGAATGATTATGATTAAGAAAGATAATGTATCAAAATGTCATTTATGTGACTTAATTGAAAGCTCAAATCATTTAATTATAATCTAATGACTGATACATAATCATTTTATTATAGAATATCTCTGAAAATGACAATTGTAGGTTATCAAATAAATTAAAGAACAAAACATTTTCATTATAGAATTTATTTGAAAATGACAATTGTAGATTACCAAACAAATCAAAGAACAAAATCCTAAAATTTTTCTGAAAATGACAATGATAGATTATCCGATAAATTATGTAACATCATGTCGTAAACACGGGTAATATCTAATTTTTTTATAAAAAATAAAATCCCCAACTCATATATAATTCCATAGAAAGGTATAATAGAAACAATTTCACATTATCTTTTGACAACGAATGGCAACATTTGGATCCGAAAAATTTATTTGGATTTAGATGCACGTATGTTTAGTCTTAATTTTCGACCATCTGGATATGTATTTTTTGGATTTTTCCACCATATATTTGAAATCATTGTTTTACTAAGTTCGGTAAAAATTTAAGTCTTTTTTTTTTTTATCATTTCAATATATGTCAACTTTTATTTATCCTGACCTCATTGACAAATGGCTAGAGGTGGGTATTTGTCGTTTCGGTTCGGTTTTGGAGTGAACCAACAATTGATCGGTTTGTAATTATCGAAATCGATCAGAAACTGAAATTTGGAACCGAACCGATCGGTTCAGTTCAATTTTAATCAATCAACCTCCAAATCGATCAGTTCGGTTCGGTTTTAATCAATTAACCCATAAAATTTAATAAATTAACTTACGGTTTGGTTCACGATTTTACAAATCGATCCGTTTGCTAGTTTGATTCATGATTCGAACCGAACTGATCGGTTTAACTCAAATATAAACCGAAAAACCGAACCGATATTTTCGATTCGGTTATTTTGATCACCCCTATATATGGCTACACTATTTACTTTTCTTTTCTTACCGTATAAATGTCCAAACCATTTTAATTGTGGTAAAATTTTATATAATTATTTTTTATTTATTACTTCAATGTCAAATTTTAGTGAAAGATGTGAAGTTTCATCGAATGAAGTTACTAAATGGGGTGGATAAATTTTATATAATAATTTTTACTTATTACGTAATATCATAAATTTTAGTGAAAGATGTGAAGTTTTATCTAATTGAGGTTACTAATTGATTTAACTTTTGATCAGGGGATGGAGTAATTATACTGTTAATAGTCGGCTTACTATATTTGAGAATCTTGGTTAAAAGGATAAGATTATGTTGGGATAAGATAGGAAAATTAGCCCAATATATAAAGCTTAATCTAACAAAAAAATGTTGGTAAAATCTTTAATAGAATCCCAAACAATAATGCAAAATATCACTTCATGTTAAGTATTAACAAGAGTATTATTATTTGAATATTTTAAAAATTGAGAAATAATATGTAACATCCCGAGAAATTCAGGATGTTATCGGTAGGAGACTAGACCATCAAACCTCCCTCAGCCTGACAAAACTCCAACCTATCGCATTCACAGAACCCCTTAAACATATACATAACAACAAAACCAAATACAAAAGTCCCCTGGCTGAATTGTAACACAAATACCCATCATCCAATGCACCATCTAAAAGAAGACTATTTCCTAATTTGATTAGGAAACTATTTCCTAATATGATTAGGAGATAATTTAATTAAGGGAAATTAATTAGTGAAAGACCACAATAAGTCCCCCTATTGCCGCTAGGGGTGTGCATTAATCGGTTTTAACCGATTAACCGAACCGTTCCAAACCATTTTTTATAACGGTTCGGTTATTGTGATTAAATTGATTTTTACGGTTAAAATTTTTAACTTTTTCGGTTATTCGATTCGGTTACGGTTATGAGATTCGTATAACCGAACCGACCGATTAACCGAAATATATACATGCTTTAAAACTCTAAATAAGTAAATAATAAAATTTCATAGACCGATTATTAGATAAATTGTTAAAACCGAAAATTATTAAATTATTGACTATTAAGAAATCCAAAATTTCATAATATTGGGTTAAATATAAAATTTGATGAACATGAATTTATATTTGTGTTAAATTACTTTGTTGAATGTTGAGTTGATGAATTTATATTCGTTGGACTGGTTAATAACCGAATTAACCAAAACCGACCGAAATATAATGGTTAAATTGGTTAATGGTTATGTGTCATAATATGGTTAAATCGGTTACACATTTACTTAACCGAAAAATTTCGATTCGGTTAAAAAATCAAGGATTAACCGACCGAACCGACCGATGCACACCCCTAATTGCCGCGACTGAGGACTTCTAAAAGGAGTGTGATTTTGTCAATCCAAATTTGATTAGGATTAACATATACAATGATATTTAAACAAAGCTTGATTTATTTTTTAACCTAATCCTATAAATTACACTATTCATGAATTTTAGAGAAAATACAATGGCATATTCATGCAAACCATAGGGCTTTACAAAACCCAGAACATAATCAAAAGAGTTTTGATTGTATCCTAATCATAATCTTATGAAGAATAAGAACTTCAATTATGTTCACATGTGACTTTTTGACACGCTCAAAAAGTGGTTCTTTACTCCAAAGTATAAGAGTGTCGAAGTAATAAAATAACCTGATAAGTCTGGGGTCAATCCACATGGAATAAATTTAATAAGATAAAATAATAATTCAACTAATAAAATAAAAATACTAAAATAAATACTAGGGTTGAGGGATCCACTTTTGATATTTCGAATATAAATAAATTTTACTTTTTATAAAATATAATTTATAATTATTTCTCAATCAATTTATTTCATAATTATCAGATAGTAATTATACCAACATATATAATTCGTCATGTCGATAATTAGTCATGCCAATGTATTAAATATGCCAAAACATATAAAATTAGTCATAAAGGCGGTGGTGATATTTGTCTATAACAAGTTCTGCCAAGGTACTCAATTATGTCAAATATATAAAATCAGCCATATATGCGGTACCATATTGTCTATAATTAATTCAGATCTTTAATAGTCCATTTTCTCTCATTTATAGGATTCAAGTATTATTTGTGTCAATCGGAGAATGTTTACAGTTAGTCAAGAGTCCTAAATAAACTGAAAAGAGTATATTATCACAATTTATTAAATATAATATAAATAAAAATCATATATATTTCATACCACTAGTGATGTGATCCTAGCGGCACCTGATTCGATCCAGAGTACAATAGATCCAATCCATGTACCGGTTGGACCAATTACAAGACATAGAGCTCAGACGATCAAGGACGCTATGGCAGGTCTGGCCCAACGTCATGTAGCTGAATTGAACAAGCACGTTCGAGACCAATTGGACTTCAAGGAAGAGGGTTCAAGAGTTATACACTTGACCCAAGTCATCGAGGAGCAGCATGGATCGTTTTCAGTTATTTAGACTTATTTTCATCATATTATTATTTATTTACATGTAAGGAACCAACGTGGATGACCGTTTTTATTTGTTATTTGGGTTAGTTTATTTTATTTATTTGTGGGTTCAAAATGGGCTAGAAATTAGGAATTATGGGCTTTTAGTTGGTAATGGGTAGTTTAGGGCTATTTTAGACTTTTTTGGCTCTCTTAAGGTTTGAGCATGTCATTATTTAAACTCAAAAACAACTCTTAATGAAGGACCCAATATTTTGAGCGTGAATAGTGAATTTCTTTGAGATTAAGAAAATTTTATCAACGTTCAGTGATTGAACAAAGACTTATCAAATGGTTGGCATCCTTTGTGGCGTCCAATTTGCTGGCAAAATTCATCTGAGGCTATCTCCAATGGTTTTCAAGGACAGGTTCTTTGGGGGTCTACGGGATCTTGGATCGAATTTCGTCTTTTCGTATCAACTAGCTTCACCCTTTATCCCAACATGATAAAAATTAGCAGAACAAAATATAAGTAAAAACACTCATAATTTTATTAACAAAAGAAAAATACACACATAAGAGCTCATCCCACAAAATCTTAGAGAGACCTGTGGAAATTTTACGGAGGAAAATGAAATGCTGAGCACCTTTATTTATAGAGGTGTTCACCACCTCTTATGCAAATTGCAAATCACTCATTTTTTTTTTGTCCTTGTTTGTCAAAGCATGCAAATTTATTTTCATGCTTTGACAAATCCTCCACCTTTCGGTGGAAATGTGGAGGAAATTTTACATTTTTTTATAATTTTTTTTGTCTTTTCTTGTTTGTTTGTGTTTTTAATAATTATATATAACACACTTTGGATATTTCATCAATTTCGGCCTTGAAAAATTCAGAATTAGAAAATATTGTCAGCAGTAAAGTTGTAGATCTTTGAGTCTTCTTTCATCTGAAACTGGAATCACTTCAATCCGATATCGGAGTAAGAAGTTATGACCAAAATACGAACATTGCACATGGTTGGAATTTCCGAAGTTGTACACTGCTAGAACGCCTTATTAAATTTGTGGCCTCCAAAATCCAAATGTCAAGTCCATTTTTCTAAATATGCACCCAAAGTATTATTTCACCTACATAAAATATAAAAATCACAATAAACATAAATATAATTATTTTTTAACAAATGTGCTAATTAAGGGGATTAATGAAACTATAAATGTAAAATGATTAATTTTTCTTTTAATAAATGTGCAATTTTTAGTGTTCATCACACCCCCAACTAGTTTATTACTAGTTCCTATTAATTTTAAGTGAAAACTTAAAAGAACAATTATTTTCCAAGTTAATAATTATTTTATTTCTTTCTAAATAATCAAATAAGTAAATTCTCATGTACTTTTACCATTCTTCCATACACACATAAAACAAAGTATCAATCAATTCATTGTGCCCAAAATATTCACAAGTCTAGTTGAAAAGATAGTAATATTTTTATCCTAAAGTTACATCAGAATTCACACTTTTTCAATGGTAATTTATTTATAAATACAAAATTAGTTTGTTTTTTAAAATAATAATACATCTTCAATCCTTGTAACGAGCTTTGGGTCAGTGGCTCCTAAATCAGTTGGCATTAGGGTAGTTAAGACACCCATAGAGACTTAATTGCTCGGATCTCAGATGTTAAAAAGAATAAGTGTTTGATTTCCTTAAGCTTTCTCTTTAACACATGTAACGAGCTA
>SKCR01037736.1:0-91432 GCA_019454045.1 Zanthoxylum bungeanum
GAAAAATCAAAAAATGAGAAAAATTATTCCATTGCTACCAAAAGGTGTTAAATCTGATAGAAATTTAGGACAAAAATATTACTCTCTTATCAACTACACTTATGACTGTTGTGGGCAAAAAATGAGTTGTTTAATATTTTGTTGGCTGTGTATATGGAGAATGGTAAAAATAATCGGAGAGTTTACTTATTCTGTAATTTAGAATGAAACAAAACAACTATTGACTTGGAGTAGAAGTTTCACCTGATTAGTCACTAACATCTTTATTCTCTTTTCGCTTGTCTTTTTGCTTTTGTGTGCATTAGTTTTTTACTACCTTTTTACTTTTGTAAAATGTTTGTGGGTATCATTGCTGTAAACCCTCACGAGACTACAACTCGTCCACTAGGGACACCTAGGGGTTTAAAGGCTTGTTGCATACGCTAAATGCAACCGTGATCCCTACGAAAGTGGCTTAGTTTAATTTTAATTTTATTTTGTTGTTTTGCTCGAGGACTAGCAAAATCTTAGGTTTGGGGGTGTGATGAGCGGAAAATATATCAATATTTACCGCCCCTTTTACTTAATATTTTGTTTAGTTTCTCGGGTTTGATGAATGTTTTGTTGTGTTTTAGTTTATTTTGCAGATAAAATAATATCGGGACTCAATGAAATCATTTAGGATGAAATATGGGTCAAATAAGGGCAATTATTGGACTTGATATATTAATTTTGGAGATTGGAAATTTGAAAGGGCGTTTTTGACGAAGTGCAGTTTTGGAAATTCCAGTTTTGCGCATCTGTCGTATTTTGGGCATAACGTTTTACTCAGATATCGTAGTGAGCTGATTCAAGTTCCAGATCAAAGAAGACTCAACGATCTACAACTTTGAAAGAGAAAATATTTTCAAATTCTGATGATTTCATGACCGAAATTGATGAACCATCCAGAAGTGTGTGGAGTGTAATTATTAAAAGTCATTATCAATCATTTTCAAAGCAAAATATTAATTAATTAATAATTAATAAAAATTATCAAATCAACACCAAACAAGATAAGCAATTATTGGAGCAATTATGGATTTGGTGGAGTAATTAGTGGAGAAATTAATAATGGATTTGGTGGAGAATTTGATGGATGATTTGATGGAGGCAAAATTTTGCCTATAAATACCAAGCCATTTCATTTGTAAAATTCATACTTTCTTCTTTGAAATTCTTAATGAATAAATAAGAAGATTGTATCTAGTTTGTTTATTTTTAGTTTTCAGTAATTAATTTTCAGTTTCGCACTTTCTTTTCTTTACTTTTCAGTTTTTACTTTCCGCGATTTACTTTTACGCACAGTACTTTTCTTTCTTTAATTTTTCAGTTTTTACTTTTCAGTAATGAGGAGGTAATTTCCCAAGCTAGGGTGAAAGGTAATTCTTTTACTGTTACTATTTAGATTAATCTCCCTTAAAAATAATATATTCACTATTTAAAATACTGATTAATAAAGGATACCGCTATATTGGTCGGTTGGCAATTCAATTTAATCTGGTTTAAACCTGACTAATCAAGGATACCGCCAGATTGGTCGGTTGGTAAATTTATTTTGGTACCGCCTTTATGGCTGGATTATGGACAAATATTACCGCCTATATGGCTGGTTGGACTTAATTTGACTTAATCAGGATACCGCCAGATTGGTCGGTTGGTAATATTATAACAAGTTTATATATTATTTTATGGGAGATTTCTAAATAAGTAGTAGTAAAAGTAATTCCTTTTACCTTAGCATTTATTTTACTTTTTACTTTATGTCTTTTACTTTTCAGTATTTTTACTTTATGTCTTTTATTTTTCAGTTATTAGTCCTAGTTATGTGTTGTAACTAAATAGTTATCTAGGGTTGTGATGAATTTCAATATCACCGGTTTATAAGGGTTAGATTATAGTTTGGGTATTATAAAGATTTATTTATTGAGTCTTAATCTTAATGCTTTTTATTAATTGGCCATTAATAAAATTGATTAGGTAAACTTAAAATGAACTAGACATAGAGATTTTAAGTTTAAGACCTTAGACTCAATAGCCCACGATCTTCCTTGAGGATAGATAACCCTTTAATAGATTTCCTTACAGGATAGGAATATACCTGTCGGGCGAGGGTAGCCATAATTGGAACTCAATCTTAATGAATCCAGATAATGTGGTTGACATAGGAATATGGTTCAATTGGGTTACACTGGGTATTTGTGTCTGACCATCGACAGATGCTTTCGCATAATTTCGTGTTCCAGGTTAATAAATCAATGTTTTACCCATCTATATAATAATCACTTCATCTTTAAAATGGTATTGGAAGAAATCACAACCCTAGATCTTTGTGTCTTTTGTATTTTCTTTAGTATTTTCTTTTGTCTTTTTATTTATTTATTTATTTATTTAGTAAAGCCATTCAACCAATCAAACAAACAATATCTCTCTTATCCATTTAATTAGATATTTGTAAATAAATAGATTCAACAATTAATAACAACAGTAGGAATTAAGTCCTCGTGGGATCGATATTTTTATACTACTTGAACGATACGTGCGCTTGCGTTATACGTGTGTGTTTACGCCGGTCAACTATCTTGTCAAACCCAATCTCTTACGAACATTCAGGAATATGGCGAGTGAAAATTCATCATCGAACAACCATCCATTTAATCACCAAAAAAGTCATCACATTTCACCGCCGAGACCTTTCACAACAAGACACATTTTCCATGTGAATGGAAATGTGGAGTAATCCTCTCCAGTCTACCTGGAGTCAAACTACCAATAAGGAAAATCCAAATCAAGATAACATCAGCACTCCTTCCCTTTGAATCATCAGCTCCCAAAGACGTGGGAGAATAGCCATATTCGTCATACGACAGAGATGAATTCCAATCTTCTTCATATGATATGAAAGGTGTCATCTGCTTCACGCAATGCAAATAGGATTGTTATCTCCTCCCGAGGACGTGGAAGGATTGTCATCTCCTCCAGTCTACAAGAAAAGTTTTTCATCCTCCCCAGACTACATGAAAACCCACTGTCTAAGCCAATTATGGTCTCTCACACAAGAAAGAAGCTGGACACACCACTGTTTACATACGTAGTTGCCAGTCTACACTTGCATGAAGCACTCTGCCATATGTAGTCCATAGTCGTATGCAGACTGCAAAAAATCAAGCATGCTAAAAAAAATTGAAATTTAGGCCAAAATGATCAATGAAGAGGCAGGTAAAAAAAAAAAAAAGAAAGAAATTGGCGTGATATACAAGAAAAAAAAGAAGAAAAAAAAAGAGAAATTGGCGTGATATAAAAAAAAAAAAAAAGAAAGCAAGGTGGGCCAGTTTAGCTTTGTTGTTTGACTAAAGAATAGGGAATTGGCAGAGAAAGAAGATTAAAAAGAAAACAAAGAAGATTTTGCCCAAAAGAAGAAAAAGAGAATAGCAAGAAGCCTATACGACATGATGATAAAACATTGGTTCATACTATTATCCACATACTACAAGGTGGATGGCTATCGACTTCAGGCTACATGGAAAATTCCCAACACCCCTAGACTACTTGGAATAATTATCAACTCCTCCAGACTAAGTCAAAGGTTAGTCATCATCTTCATGCTACATTGGTTTAATATTGCCAACTCCATACTACATAGGGAATCTTTTATCATTCCTAGTAGAATGAAAAAACTTTCTTGGATCTCCTTTAGGTCCAATCGACCAATCTTTATCAAGTTAGGTAGTATGAAAATTCTTTTGGACTTTCATCAAGTCAATTTGTCCCAATAGACATTACATATGTAGCTTGGGACTAGTTGTAGATCTTATGCATGTATGGCTTGATGTTTGATGTTTTTCCCAATCGACATCTACATGTGTAGCTTGGGACTTGTTGTGGATCCTATGTGTGTATGGCTTGATGCTTTATGTTTGTCCCATTCGACATCTACATGTGTAGCTTGGGACTTGTTGTGGATCTTATGCGCATGACTTGATGCTTGATGTGTGCCTTATTCGACATCTACATGTGTAGCTTGGGACTTGTTATGGATCTTAGGCATGTATGGCTTGATGCTTGGTATTTGTCCCAATCGACATCTACATCTGTAGTTTGGGACTTGTTTTGAATCTTATGTGTGTATGACTTGATGCTTTATGTTTGTCCCATTCGACATCCATATGTGTGTAGCTTGGGACTTGTTGTGGATCCTTTGTGTGTATGGCTTCGAGCTTGATATGTGTCTCATTCGACATCCACATGAGTGTAGCTTGGATTTATTGTGGTTTTCACGCGTGAATAGCTTGATGTTTGATGTCTTTCCCAATCGACATCTACTTGAGTGTAGCTTGGGATTTATTGTGGTTTTCGTGCGTGAATAGCTTGATGTTTGATGTCTTTCCCAATCGACATCTACTTGAGTGTAGCTTGGAATTTGTTGTGGGCCTTATGCATGTATAGCTTGATGTTTGATGTCTTTCCCAATCGACATCTACTTGAGTGTAGCTTGGGATTTATTGTGGTTTTCATGCGTGAATAGCTTGATGTATGATGTCTTTCCCAATCGACATCTACATGAGTGTAGCTTGAGATTTATTATGGATTTCATGCGTGTATAACACCTCATTGACTTGAGACTAATTAAGAATTACTTATTTAACATCTCAACGTGTAACTTGAAGCGTAACATTGATCCCAATCGATACTACACCTCTGTAGTTTAAGACTTATTGATCATCTCAGCCGACATCATCTAGTCAGTAGTATGGAGATTATCCTGACCTTCATCAGGTTCAGTCGACTGGGAACATTCTCCATTGGCTCATGAAGAGTCAAGTTGAAGACCTGGCCTTCATCTGGTCCAGAAGACATTATAAACTCCCCTGGTCCTTTGACCCGTAGTATGGGGATTATCCTGACCTTCATCAGGTTCAGTCGACTGGGAACATTCCCCTATGGCTCAAGTAGAGTCAATATATGACCTTCATCTGGACCAGACAACATTGAAGACTCCCCTATTCCTTTGACCAATAGTATGGGGATTATCCTGACCTTCATCGGGTTCAGTCGACTGGGAACATTCCCCATGGCTCATGTAGAGTCAAGTTGAAGACCTGGCCTTCATCTGGTCCCGAAGACATTGTAGACTCCCATGGTCATTTGACCCGTAGTATGGGGATTATCCTGACCTTCATCAGGTTCAGTCGACTGGGAACATTCCCCATTGGCTCATGTAGAGTCAACATATGACCTTCATCTGGTCTATAAAAATTTAAAAGACTCATCTGGTCTTTGTACCCGTAGTATAATGTTTATCCTGACCTTCATCAGGTTCAGTCGACTGGGAACATTCCCCATTGGCTCATGAAGAGTCAAGTTGAAGACCTGACCTTCATCTGGACCAGACAACATTGAAGACTCCCCTATTCCTTTGACCAGTAGTATGGGGATTATCCTGACCTTCATCAGGTTCAGTCGACTGGGAACATTCCCCATGGCTCATGTAGAGTCAAGT
Organism: Zanthoxylum bungeanum; assembly: GCA_019454045.1. Taxonomy (NCBI): domain Eukaryota; kingdom Viridiplantae; phylum Streptophyta; class Magnoliopsida; order Sapindales; family Rutaceae; genus Zanthoxylum; species Zanthoxylum bungeanum. Next base: position 5,519 of record SKCR01037736.1, read on the forward strand.
TGAAGACCTGGCCTTCATCTGGTCAAAACGACATTAAAAGACTCATCTGGTCTTTGTACCCGTAGTATAATGATTATCCTGACCTTCATCGGGTTAAGTCGACTGGGAACATTCCCCATGGCTCATGTAGAGTCAAGTTGAAGACCTGGCCTTCATCTGGTCAAGACGACATTAAAAGACTCATCTGGTCTTTGTACCCGTAGTATAATGATTATCCTGACCTTCATCGGGTTCAGTCGACTGGGAACATTCCCCATGGCTCATGTAGAGTCAAGTTGAAGACCTGGCCTTCATCTGGTCAAGACGACATTAAAAGACTCATCTGGTCTTTGTACCCGTAGTATGAGGATTATCCAGACCTTCATCAGGTTCAGTCGACTAGGAGCATTCTATGTTTCTTGTAGAGTTAAGTTGAAGTTTTAAACTTCAGCTACTTCAAAAGACATATAAGACATCTAGTATCAGGATCAAATCTCTGATGATATACTCGACATATTACTCTTCAAGTCAAAGACTCTTTTACTTAAAGAGTAGGGATCAAACTGTACATGCCAAATTTGGGCCATGGGCAAAACTTTATTTCCATTCGAAACCAATGTCAGATAAAGCCCATAAACAGAGATGAAAGCCCAGGATAAAGCCCAATAAAAACCTTACTCCACTTAATTCATACATAAAGCCAAGACCTTACCTAACATTCCCCACTTACCCTAATTATAATTATAATGCTCCACTTTGATCATTAAATAGTGATATCTTAGCACATTGTGGGACTGATGCCAGCTGCGAAAATCACTCATCTTCAACTATAAATTACAACACAATTCGAGAAACAGAGGGGAAGAGCAAGCCTGACTTCTCTCTTACAGCTTCTGCTCTCTGACACAAGCTCTCAGAGCTTCACATTTCTTAAACACTTCATTCTGCCCTCACGGCCACCCAAAGAAGGTCAGGGTAATAGTAAACCTTGCTTTCACATTTAACATATTCACTGCTCATTTCATACTACTGACTTGAGCGTCGGAGTGCCCCCGGCACCCACCACACCGGTGGGCAGTCTCCTCCCGCTCACTCCGCTTTTGTTTTGCAGTATCGCTGATGCCCCCAACCTACAAATTCTGATTGTGGACCTCGACCGAAATCCAGCATCCACAAATACATGACTTCATCCAAGACTCAAGGGGAGGCTAATACACAGCATAAAACACAGAAACACATATTTTTAGAGATCCAAGGAGAAGGATTGAAGAGCGACAAGAGGAGACGAAGGCGGTGACGTCCGAAGAGGAAAAGATTCAATTCGGGTTTTATCATCTTATTTGTTGCTTAGAACTCTAATGATTTCCATTAGATTAATGACTTGTTTATCATTTTTTTTATCTTTTGTCATGAACTAAACTCCTTATTATGGAGAATGATGTAATCGATGTTTGAACCTTTGTTTTAATTGTTAATTTTGTTATGAAGTTTTATTGATTTATTTATATTCTTTTGAGTTTAATGCCTTGTGTTTGCTGCCCATAAATATGATGATACATGTTTGAAATCTATCCCTCGAGAGAGGGGATTTTGAATAGATCTAGAGAATATGACCTAGGATTTTATAGAGTTCGAGAGAATTTGTAGTTCCTTTGAAGTCATTAATATAGAATCCCAAAGCGTAAAGAGTTGTTAACTATTGGATTTTTATAGAGATATCGAAGTCTATAGTTGATGATATTTTCACTCGACACTCGAGAGAGTGAGTGGATATTTTAGGAATCTTGACTTATAAACAATATAACTGAACAATGATTAATTGGCATGATAAATATGGGGATAGCTAGGTGAAATCAGGATCAAGAATCTATATCGAATTAGTTCCTCCAATCAAATATTATTTATATTTTATTTTATTTAATTAAATCTTTGGTAATTATCGTTTAAATAAAGTTAGGATTATCAATTGTAGTATTTAGTGTGAGTTAATGCAATTCATGTGGGTTCGACACTCTTAACTCATATTTATACTAAAACTTGACACCGTACACTTGCGGTACGATATAAAATATCACAATAAGTTTTTGGCGCCGTTGCCGGTGATTGTTTGTTTAATTCACATTAATACTACTACCAAGTAATTTTAGCTTTAATTTAGATTTTTTTTATTTTTAGTTTATTTTAGTTTGTATTTATTTTATTATTTTATATTTATTTTATTTATTGATTTTTGATTTTTGGTGCTTCAGTGAATGCGAAAATCCACAAGTCTCGACTCGCTCCTGTTTGATCCTGAAATAGAAAGAACTGCGAGGAGACTAAGAAAAGAAAGAAAAATTGAACAATAAGCAATGGCAGCTGAAAACAGAGAGATCAACCCACGTCAGGTGGCAATCAGAGATCAATTGAAGCCTGTCATTGACGATACCTATTCTGGGATTGCCCATCAACCAATCAACACCAACAATTTTGAGCTAAAACCTGCATTGATCAACATGGTATAAAGGAATCTGTTTCGGGGTTCAGCTGTAGAGGATCCCAACTTGCACTTAAGGATGTTCCTGGAGATCGCAGATACTATAAAGATGAATGGTGTGAGTAAAGAGGCTATCAGACTGCGCTTATTCTCATTCTCTTTACGGGATAAAGCGTGGGATTGGCTTCAATAAATACAAATGGGGAGTATTATGACATGGCAGGATATGGCCACAAAATTTATTGAGAGGTTCTTTCCACCAGCTAAATCAGCTCAATTGTGGGCATAAATCAGTATATTTAAGCAGCTGGAGACTGAGACTCTATATGAAGCATGGGAGCGCTTTAAGCATCTACTACGAAGATGCCCACAACATGATTATACAGATTGGGTCCAGATTCAGTTGTTCTATAATGGGCTGAATGGTTCGAATATGACTGTGGTTGATCCAGCAGCTGGGGAGCTCTATTCAAGAAATCAGCTGAGGACGCCTATAATTTGTTAGAAGAAACAACCATTAACCATTTTCAATAGCCAAGTGAACGTGCTACGGTGACCAAAGTGGATGGAATATATGAAGTGGACCCTCTTGTGGCACTTACAGCTCATATTTCCACCTTATCTACGCAAGTAGCAGCCTTGACAAATCCACGAGTATCGTCTATTGAATCAGCGGCAACTACAAATATGTGGTTATTGGAAGGAAACCCGAACTTTGAGAAAGTCCAATATGTGAACAATCAGAACTTCAACAGCTATAGAGGAAATTGTTGGGTTTTCTAGGTCAAACCAATATCAATTAAGCAAGAAATCATGTGAATACAACAAAGTAAAGTAGCGAAAATACTCACTTTGATCGGCTTGGATGTTGGCGGAGAGTTCAAAACTTTTGCCTCCATGGCTGTTGCTCCAAACTATCCTTGATGTATGTTTCGGCCTAGCTACTCCTTTGGGGATGAAATCCAAGCTCCAAGCTTTGTTGTTGATTCCAAGCTCAAGGATTGGTTTCCCTATTACCTTATATGATTCCTTGTAAGTGCTAGCTTGTGAAATTTTTGCTACAAAAATTCCAAATCTTCCTTGTAACTCTCGGCAATGAGAGAAATGGAGAGGGAGAGAAAAAGGCTTCCAAAATCGTGAGAGAGAGAGAATGAATGAATATGTTGTGTGTTTGATTTCTAAAATCAAATACCATTTACCAATCTTCAAAAAAAAATTGGTACAAGTCATTATCATATAAATTAAATAATGCTTGTGTAAGAAACAAGCAACCATCAAATCCCATCTACTTCTATCAACAAAAAGTTGATAAAGTTGACTAGGTGATGTGACAAGTGTGGGCCCCACTTTAATTCAAAATCCGAGTGGGCCCGCAAACACATTCCGGGCTCGGGTTCGTTAATTCCAAATTAACGAATTTTCCGTTGTGACCTAATTAAATCAAATTTAATTAAATAATTATGCCTAGCAAAATTACTATTCACATCGCTCGCAAATTAATTCTAAATTAATTCGTTCACCCGAATTAAAATCTAATTTTAATTCCGTTATGAAATCTAATTTCATTTAATATATCGAATATATTATTTTATCGATTAATTCCAAATTAATCGTTTTCTCTATTCAAATAGTATTTTATCCTAGACAAAATCTCTCTGTAATTAATCCTAGATTAATTATGTTCAAAATCATACGTCATCGGTGAATCTTCAGATAGCGACCCATGAGATCCCTGAATATGTTGGCAGTAAATCCAGTCGTCAGACTATCCGAACACGTGCGTACCCGGTACCACATTTTTACCGATTTACAAGACATGGTTGGATTCTAGCATAGCACTGTGCCTACCTAATTCTCCAGAAATATTCTAAAAGGAATATATAATCTATGTCAGGCGTAGTATACGTAGTATTGCGTATTGAGATCCAGTATCGAAAGTCACATGCTAGGTCTGGGGCTGGAATTGTGTCTGCCCCGTACGAAGCATATATCGGATCTCTGGTAACTAGTCTCTATAATCGGATAATCATGACCTAGTCATATTATCCCGATGACTGCAGTACTAAAGAGTACTAGTTCCGTATCCTGCATGATCATCATCTCCATATGACTGGAGTGATACTTCCATCTTGACATCACACCCAATACACTACGATTCTCAGTATACCCAGAATAGGCGTACACAGAACCTGTTAAAGCCCTGGACGACCAAAACCAATGTATATTGATTGTCGCAAGTATTAGCGATGCAAGTCTCAGGTTAAGACCAAATACACCTACCCTGATTCGGACTCCCATAGACACATAGTTATACTTCCAATGGGATTCCGATGTGTCTATCCATAGCGAAGTTGTTTCCGTACCATCGGTAAACACAACCTCCTATACACTTGCATGAGTATCCAATACCCAAATATATAGAACTATATCGTTATGCTCCCACAATGCGCACAAGTGAAATACTAGTCTATTCTGCATTATCGATGTCTAATCTCGATAATACTACGACTAGGGATATTTTAATGATTAAACCTTAGTGGATTAATATTGTCTCATATCTTATTAATCCGAAACTAATCATATGGACTTTTATCATTTATATATCTTTGTAATCAAATTACAAATGATAAAGGAGCAATTTTCTTTGTCACATAGTTAATTTGTACAACAACACTATGTTCTGTACAAATAGTGATGCTATGGGTCATAATTGTCCAACAATCTCCCACTTGGCCTATAGCCAATCACTCAAGTGTCCTACACTTGAACTATGTACGAGTTACTCAAACTTCTACTGAGAAACTGCTTTCGTCAGCGGATTTGCAAGGTTATCATCTGATGAGATTTATTCGATCATCACATCGCCACGATGTATGATCCGACGAATCAGATAAAATAATTGAAGTACATATTTGGATCGTTGATGAGACCATTAATTCTTTAGCCTGTGATGTAGCCTAGCTCAGCTGCTAACAGAACTACTCCTAATCTAATTAGGAATTTTACAGATCCAAAATAGCTTCTATTGCTGCCTCAGCTGTAGCAATATTCAACTTTTGTTGTTTATTCGGCAACAGTGTCTTACTTGGAAGATTTCCAGCTCACTGTTTCGTTATTCAAACTATATAGTACCCTTATTGCAATTTACAGTCGTCTTTGTCGATTTGAAAACTTTCAATGGTGAACCCCTCACTTCAAGTTCTCCTCCTCCATAGATAAGAAAGCATCTTTAGTTCGTATAAGATACTTAAAGATGTTCTTAACATCAATCCAGTGACTATCAATTGGATTGGCCTGATTGTGACTTCATATGCTCAAAGCATATGAGACACCATGTCACGTACATATATTTCAATGTACGAGTCCTCATAGAGTGCCAACAACTTTTAGATCTATCACAATAGATCTTTAATCCTAGAATAAAGGTTGTCTCTCCAAAGTATTCTATGGAGAATTTTCTTGAAAGCCATCATTTCACCGATTATATTATGGGAATGTCATTTCCAAGAAATGATATATCATCGTTATATAGGACAATCATTTTCAGTGCGCTCCCACTAACCTTCTTATATACACAAGAATCATCTTCGTTTTGAATTAAATCATATACCATTATGATTACATCAAAATGATAGTTCCAAGAACGCAATGCTTGTTTCAATCCATGAATGGATCGAATTAACTTCCAAACCTTGTTTGCATGTTTTGGCATGAAAAAACCGTTAGGATGTTTATAAACATTCTCCAAAAGGTTTCCGTTTAAGGAAAGCGATTTTGACGTTCATCTGCCATAATTCATAAATAGAATATGCAGCATTAGCAAGCATTATCCAAATGGATTTAATAATCACAACGGATAAAAGGTTTCGTCGTAATCGACACAATGTTGATAATGTTACCTTTTTCGCTACAAGCCTAGCTTTGTACGTTTGTATGTTGCCATCCATGTTTGTCTTCCTTGAAGACTCATATTGTACCAATAGGCACAATGCCTTCCAGTACAACAACCAGTGTCTAAACTTGGTTGGTATACATGGAATCCATTTCGGACTTCATGGCACTTTGCCATAATAGGGAGTCATAGTGAGTGTTTGGTTGCTCTTTTCTGGGTCAGGAATTTTTCGGGAGTCTATCAGATCTTGGATTTCATGGCGAAGGCGGGTGCAATTATCTGTGTCATGGCCATGTTGTTGGTGGAAACGGCAGTAACAGTTCATGTCTAAGTTTGATGGGGGAGGATTTGGGAGTGGTTTGGTTTCCAAAGGCTTCAGCAGTCCTTGCCTTACTAGCTCTTCTAACACCTTGGACAAGGGCCTGCCCAGGTTAGAGAAACGCCTGTTCTTTATAGCCGCAACCTCCGCAGTAACAGGCCTGGTTCCTGAGGATCCTCCAACAGTTCTTCTGTTCAGATTATAGAACTTCCTGTTCTCTGCTTCTTCCTCCTCGATATCCATAGCAGTTTCTCTCAACTGTCGAAAGTCTGCGATCATTGAGGTCATCCTCCGCAACTTTCCATATATAGAGGGCTTAGTTCCCTTAATGATCATTTTTATCTGATCTTTCTCGGAAGGCCTGGTCTGCATTTTCAAGAGCTGGCTTCTCCAGCGGTCAACATACTCCTTAAAGCTCTCCTCAGGCTTCTGCTTAGTATTCTCCAAGTCGCAGAGCGACAAGTCGATCTCTAAGTCAGTTACATACTGCTTCAAGAAGGCGTCAGCCAACTCCCTCCAATCTTCTTTAACCTTCTTCTCAAGGCTATGATACCAAACCACAGGTGCACCCTCGAGGGACATTCAGAACATTTTCTGGACCTGGCGTTGAGATAGGCCAACTGAACTCATCACCGAGATATATTGTCGCAAATGGACCCTCGGGTCCCCATTCCCATTAAACTTTGCGATGTCAGGCATCTTGAACTGTGCGGGCAATTGCTCCTCAAAGGTCATTGAATCATAATCCAGTAGATCCTCATGCTTCCCCCTCAGCTTACGGGTGACAGACTCCATCTGATCACGGAGCCTTTGCATTTCAGCCTGAGTTCCGGCTATCCTACCGGCGGCATAGTCAGCCAAGTCATCATCAAACACCGGAGCATCATCGTTTAAACCATTTGGAGTCCCCTCATGCCTCACATTCTCAAATCCTCCCGCAGCGCGGGGCACAGCCATATTAGCCATGGCAGCAGTCAGAGTCTGCATCTGTTCCGTCATCTTGGCGAGATTTGCCTCAATCTGATCCATACGAGACCCTTCATTAACGGATTCGCTCATATTTGCTGATGGTCGTTTGACTAATCTGCCCTCTTCTCTAACCCAACGGGAATCTATGTTGGCTCTCTTAAGGCCATGTGTCAGTGCATATGTGTGCGATGCATGTAATAGATAAAAAAATATAAAAGGAAACTTTAAACTGTTTGGCCCATCATCATTTTAAAGTATTTAATCACACCATCGCGCGGTGCAAACTTGTCCCAGTTGGAAAGGCCTAACAGGTTTACACTTTACAATGATATGGCTAAATAACTTCAAATGATAAAAGGCCCATTCACGAAGTGGCCCACCGGTATTTTAGAAGCTTTTGGCCCAACTGTCAAAGGACACAAACTTGCCCCAGTTTAAATGGCCCAACAAGTTCACATCTTTTAACAAAAGGTCCAACTGGATCCAAATGACGGCGGTCCAACACACAAACATAAAATAAATAACTACCGGTTCTTCATGGCCAAATTCCACAAGTGGGTTCACGGGACGCGGACAAAGGCTCTCGTTTGAGGAAGGATTACCCACAACTAGGACTCCTCACTCAAGGGTTCAAGCGACCAAGTGAGTGCACCTTTTTTATACCTTACGGTACGTGCCAACGAGTTATGGTGTGTGGCTAACTGTCGAATGAATTTCCCGTTGTAGATTCCCCAGAGGGAAGGTGGAGCGAGGCTCTCTTAAGTACCCAAGCCCCTTAGGCTCTTATCGCTTGGTGTCAGGAATAAACAACGAGTCCTCCAAACTAGTATGTCACAACGAGCTACAAGTAATGATTTATCTAGGTGCCTTCACAGCTTTTCCCCGAAGGGTAGTGAGTGAAGGAAGACACCCAACCATCACCTAGCTTCAACAAAGCCTTTGATTAACCCCCTCAACCCACTATAGAAATGGTCAACTAATGCACAAATTATACAGATCACAAGACATGATTTCGAGGCCGATTCTCTGAATGTCCCCAGTGGAGTCACCAGACTGTAGACAACAAAACTTGGGTGACGCTTTTCTAGGCTCGCGGCCTAGTTGGGAAGTATGAAATAACATGGAGTTGCCACCCGGTGTGAACCGGGACAAAGATTTAAGGCCGCACTCACCCCTCGTAAGGGAAGACCTCAAACCGTTGGGTTCGGAATGGTCCCTTACTTATGTCACTTGTGATGATATAATTTATGCAATAAACTAACCGAATCTATTCATCATTCATGCTCAAGGGTACTTAGATCTAACATGCTTTCATTCAAATAATTTCACGCAATGTAACACAACAAGCCTATTGAACCATTAAACCAACATGTATAAATCATTACCCAAACGCATCATAAACTAAGAACATGCATAATGAACAACCTAAACATGCTTTAACAAATAAATAACAAACTAAATTAAACCATGCTTTAAATAATAAACATATAACCTAAAGACTATAACATGCTCAAATACAAATTAGGATGAGACGAGATACGTGTATCTTTAGTGGTACGTGGCATTGTATCCCGAGTGCAGACCATACTACCGTCCATTCAGAGTCGGCTATGGAATTTACGCCTGGGTTTCCATCCGATATACCACAAAAGAGAACACATATCCCGCTCATCCAACAATCACATCATGCTTCAAACGACTCTCATGCAATTATATATCAAAATAAATAAGACAACAATAAAGAAGATAAGTAGAAAGGTGCCCTCAGGTCTAACCTCTTTTGTCGTCTAAGAAAGGGCGTTACACGTCCGTTGGAAGGGTGAATGATCCGCTACTCTTTTAGTTCACCAACTCAACGTCTTTCCTCGCTGTTTTGCTATTCGGGCTGCTGTTTCAAGTCCGTTTCGCTGCTACGTTTCAGGTCACTGTCTTGATGGTTTAGCGGACTCTTTTGGGTGATTTTGAAGGCTTAGGGAGGTGCGTTTGTGGGGATTTTTTAGGGAAACTTTGTGGAGGTTTTTGGGGGGTTTTCTAGGTGATTTTAGGGCTATTTTGCTGGTTAAAGCCGCAGCAAGAACTGACCAGAACAGTGAGCTAAACTCAGCAGTTCACTGGTGTAGTGGGGTGTTTTCAGGGACTATTTTGGGGCTGCGAATGGGGCTGTGTTTGTAGGGTGTTTAGTTCGACTTTAGGGCTGTGAATAAGGTTTATTTGAGGGTGTTTTAGGGCTGTGAATGGGGGCTGGAACTCGGCAATGGAGGGTTAAGTTTAGGGCCTGGGCGTGAAGGGTGTTGATGATGGAGGGAAGGTGCGGCAATAGAGGCTATTGGATCCTGAAAGTGCGGCAATGGAGGCTTCAGGGGGCTGCTTGGGCATGCAATGGAGGCTTAAGAGAGTGCTTTAGGCGTGTGAGAGGGATGTATATGTGCTAGGGTTGTGAATGGGGGTGAAGGCCTCTTTTTATAGGCAAAGAGAGAAGACTTTCCTAATTTGAGTAGGAGAGAATCTCCTAATTGGTTTCTAATAAGAAATAGATCTCCTAATTTGGATTTGTGATTGGATTTGATTTGGTAGGGATTTGATTTGATTTCTTTTATTTAGGTAAGGATTTTATTTGATTTGAACATGTGATTAAATATCTATTTACCTAAATAAGGAGCATATGGGCGTGAATCACATCTTTGGGCATTGACTTGGTTTGACTTAGTGGGCTTGGGTATTTTAGGTTTGGTCTTGTGTTTGGTAAATGGTTTATGGGGTCTTGGGCCTAAGATAAGCTTCGAAACGGAAGTCCAACAAGCAGCCGAAGCTAAACAACTCAAATAAAATCCAACAAAATTCTATTTTCCAACTTTACCCTTCCAACATCTGTTTCCCGCGGCTTTCATGACTAAAGGGGTAGTTGTCTCCATACGAGACTCATCATCGGGCTGATATGCAAAAATACAATGCCTACATTGGGCATATGTTTCGATGATCCCAAACTAGAACCCAAATCGGATAAGTGCCTATTTTAAGGTTGTCCTAGGGAAACCAAAGTATAATACTTATACAACTCACAAGAGAACAATGTAACTGTTGCTCTCCATGCGGTTTTCCTAATAGGAATTCCTATATGCAGTGGTAAGTGGGAGGAAAGTAAAACACGATGGAAATCGGAGTAATAATGTTCCAGGCACCGAGTCCTCACGGAACACCAACAGTTCATCAGGGATGAAACTATACCAATAATCTTCGAATACAAAAGAACCGCGTAGGTCGGAGAGAGTCAGAAAACAACCTAAGAGGTATGGGTTTCTGATCTCACCTCATGTATATGTCAATCTTACTGAGGAAGACGAACTGACTACATATGAGGAAACGATACATGGTATCGACTCCTTTTATGGCAAAGTGTCATAAGTCCGAAAAGGATTCCATGTATATCAACCAAGTTTGGATGCTAGTTGATGTACCAAAAAGGTATTGTGCCTATTGATGAGTCTTCAAGGAAGACATACATGGATGGCAACATGAAATGTACACAGCTAGGCTTGTACAGAAAGGGTATCGTCAAGGACATAGTGTCGACTAAGACGGAACGTTTTTCACTTGTTGCCATGATTAAATCCTTTCGGATAATACTTGCTAATGCTGCATGTTTCATTTATGAAATATGACAAATGAACATCAAAACCGCTTTCCTTAAACGAAAACCTTTTGGAGGATGTTTATAACATCCTGACGGTTTTTTCGTATCGAAATATGCAAACAAGGTTTGCAAGTTAAATCGATCCATTTATGGATTGAAGCAAACATTACGTTCTTGGAACTAATGTTTTGATAAGATCATAATGGTATATGATTTAATTCAAAACGAATATAATTCTTGTGTATATAAGAAGGTTAGTGGGAGCGCACTGACAATGATTGTCATATATAATGATGACATATCATTTCTTGGAAATGACATTCCCATAATACAATCGGTGAAAGCTTGGCTTTCATGAAAATTCTCCATAGAATACTTGGGAGAGGCAACCTTTATTCTAGGAATAAGGATCTACTGGGATAGATCTAAAAGTTGTTGGCACTCTTCGAGAACTCGTACATTGAAAAGATGTACGTGACCTGGTGTCTCATAGGCTTTGAGCATATGGAGTCACAATCAGGCCGATCCAGGTGATAATCACTGGATTGATGTTAAGAACATCCTTGAGTATCTTAGACAAACTAAGGACGCGTTCTTAATTTATGGAGAAGTAGAACTTGAAATGACTGGGTTCACCGTTGCAAGTTTCCAAACCGACAAAGACGACTGTAAGTCGCAATAAGGGTACGTATATAGTTTGAATAACGGAACAGTGAGATGGAAATCTTCCAAGCAAGATACTGTTGCCGAATAAATAACAAAAGCGGAACATTGCTGCAGCTGAGGCAGCAAAATAAGCATTTTTTGGATCAATATAATCCTAATTAGATTAAGTGTAGTTCTGTTAGCTGCTGAGCTAGGCCACAGCACAGGCTAAAGAATTAATGGTCTCATCAACGATCCAAGTATGTACTTCAAATGGTTTCAACTGATTGTTCGGATCATACATCGCGGCGATGTGATGATCGAATAAAACACATCAGATGATAACATTGTAAATCCGCTGACGAAAGCAGTTTCTCAGCATAAGTTTGAGCGACCCGTACATAGTTCAGGTGTATGACACTTGAGTGATTGGCTATAGGCCAAGTGGGAGATTGTTGGACAATTATGACCCATAGCATCACTATTTGTACATAACATTGTGTTGTTGTACAAATTAAATATTTGACAAAGGAAATTTCTCTTTTATCATTTGTAATTGGATTACCGAAATACATAAATGATAAAAGTCCATATGATTACTACCAGATTAATAAGACATGAGACAATAATAATCCACTAAGTTTAATCATTAAATATCCCTAGTCGTAGTATTATCGAGACTGGACATCGATAATGCGTGATAGACTAGTATTGCACTTGTGCGCGTTGTGGGAGCATAACGACATAGTTCTCATATATTTAAGTATTGGATACTTATGCAAGTGTGATATGAGGTTTTGTTTACCGATGGTACGGAAACAGCTTCGCTCTGTCTATGGGAATCCGAATCAGGGTAGATGTATTTGGTCTTAACTTGAGACTTGCATCGCTAATACTTGCGACAATCAGTATACTTTGGTTTTGGTCGTCCGGGGCTTTAACAGGTTCTGTGTACGCCTCTTCTGGTTATACTGAGAATCGTAGTGTATTGGGTGTGATGTCAAAATGGAAGTATCATTCCAGTCATATGGAGATGATGATCACGTAGGATACGGAACTAGTACTCTTTAGTACTGCAGTCATCGGGATAATATGACTAGGTCATGATTATCCGATTATAGAGACTAGTTACCAGAGATCCGATATATGCTTCGTACGGGGCAGACACAATTCCATCCCTAGGCCTAGCATGTGATATCAATACTGGATCGCAATACGCAATACTACGTACACTATGCCTGACAAAGATTACATATTCCTTAAAAGAATATTTCTGGAGAATTGGGTAGGCACGGCGCTTTGCTAGAAGCCAACCATGTCTTGTAAATCGGTAAGAACGTGATACCGGGTATGCACATGTTCGGATAGTTCGACGACCAGATTCACTGCCAATATATCCAGGGATCTCATGGGTCGCTTCCCGAATATTCACCGATGACGTTTGACTCGAACATAATTAATATGAGATTATTTAGAAGAGAGAGAAAATTAATCTAGGATTAATTACGGTAAGAATTTATCTGGGATAAAATTCAACTAGAAGAGAGAGAACAGTTAATTTGGAATTAATCGATAAAATAATATATTCGATATATTAAATGAAATTAGATTTCATAACGAAATTAAAATTGGATTTTAGTTCGGGCGAGCGAATTAATTTAGAATTAATTTGTGAGCGACTTGAATAGTAATTTTGCTAGAAATAATTATTTAATTGAATTTGATTTAATTAAGTCGCAACGGAAAATTCATTAATTCGGAATTAACGAACCCGAGCCCGGAATGCGTTTGCGGGCCCACTCGAATTTTGAATTAAAGTGGGGCCCACACAAGTCACATCACCTAGTCAACTTTATCAACTTTTGGTTGATAGAAGTTGGTGGAATTTTGGTAACGTGTCTTACTCACAAACTTCATTTGTGAATGACATATATCACAGATTTGATTTTAGTATTATGTAATTGACTTTTGGAAATCAATTTTACATAACACAACACATTTTTCTCTCCATTTTCCCTTGCAAAAACCGTGACTTTCCCTCCCTCATTTTGCTTCTCACTTTGCCGAGAGTGATAAGAAGATTTGAGGAATTTTGTTGCAAAATTCTCAAGTGCTAGCACACAAAGGATCATTCAAATGTGATAGGGAAACTACTCCCATGAGTTTGAAATTAAAGAACAAGCTTGGAAGTTAACCACACATTCAAAGAGGAGCTTGGAGCAACTTCCATGGAGGCAAAAGTTTTGAACTCTACACATCCTACCTTGCCGATCAATGTAAGTATTTTTTCCGCAATCTTACATAGTTTATTCACACATCTTATATGCTTAATTGATCCTAGGTTGTTCTTAGAGAACCCAACAATAAGAACATAAAATCCTTAATGTATAATATAGTCCCCGTATAAATTTTTGATCTGTAAATAACACTTGAAACTCGCTTGCGTAGTGTACCACGATCATAGATTTACTAGATCGAAAACACGTGCAGGATACATATGCCCTGTACACAGGACCGGCAGATTCAATCTTGATGCACATTGGATATCATGAGCATCAGTCCACACCCAACGAACAAGCGAATGTCTGACCTAAATAGGTTGGTGACGTGACTGTCATTAAAGTGTGTGGAGGATAACTCATATATCCACTGTGATATCTCAAGTCTAAGGACCACTATACCACTCGACCCGAGAAGATTCCTATTGAAGTTGGTATACCATTTATTAGGAAATCTTAGTGAATCATTAAGTGTTTATCAAATAAACACTTACATATCTATACGAGTCTTTTAAGACTCATGGTTCACTGGGATAAATCATCGGATCAAGTCTCGAAATACGACATGTATTGTCTCAACGAATTTTACTAACCGACCTGTGTCAGTAAATCTTGATAATGAATTTTATTTGAGAATATACAACTTATAGCGATACTTCCCAATATAAATTACAACTTACGTTCTAACTGCGCACTACGTTGTAAATCCACTGGTGTTTGTCTAATATATACATATCACTAAACCAGATTTAATTCCAATCTAATCGAAATTAGATCGAATACGTATATAAAAGACAAGAGATGCTACCATAATTGTGTAATATTATGAAAATAAATTATTCGTATTCATAAATTGAACATAAATATGATTCGAATTGGCACTTTGAACACCAATCTTAACACAAACATCTAAAAAAAATGCGAACTTCAAGCTTTAGAAGAAATGAAGGCTAAAAATATATTAGAATTTGACACACTTTATTTTAAAAAAAATAATTGGTAAAATCACGCCGTGTCAAAGAATTATTGTTGTATAATGAAACTCCTAGAACGTTTTAGAAAGGCCAAAAATGTTGTGCAATCATTGGGCTGCGATTACATATTCAAGATAAAAATCTTAATATAAACGTCAAATGCGATCATATAAGGGGGTGCGAGAATGCTAATAATTTGGGAGTCTCCCAGTTTGTTGTTTTTCGAAACAATAATAGCTTTAATCCTCTTCATTATCCTCTTTCGTGTTGTTATTGTTTTCTTCTTTCTCATCATCCTCTTTGCATTTTGCTCAGACCTTGTTCACCTTCTTATGGATCTTCTTTGTTATGCATGAAAGGTATGTGCATGTACATATTTTATCAGTTGGATTATTTGTAATTGTAGGTTTGCTGGATTCAAATTACTTGTTTTTATTTTTTCCCTTCGAGTAAAATTTTAAAAAAATCGTCACATCAAATTTTGATACCCTTTTCAACTCTATATGTTAATTATTAATTTTTTTTTTTGTAATACTAAAAGAGCTCTGAAAAGCAGATTTTTAAATCCGAGATCTTTAGTTCGAGTTCAGTAATAATTTGTTATAAAAATGAGGATTGATATTTCTTTTTGTTAGTAATAAATAATAATAATACTGGAAGGGCTGAGAAAAAATCGAATTAATTATTAACGTGGGTCAATTAAAAGGATCCACGACTGCCGTGGTGTGAAGATGAACAGTGCAAAGGGTCGTCGAATCAGAATCAATGGAGCAATTAGACCCAAACCAAATCTAAAGTCAAAATAATCAAATGGCATCATCAATCCCACAACAGAGATTCCTGAGAATATGGAAGATTAAAGATGCTACTGGTACTCAGACTCACCATTCTCACTCATTCTCCTCTTTATTCTTTTCATAATCCTCTTCCGCTACGCCTTCCTCTTCATCTTTCTCTTTCTTCTCTTCCTCCTCTGCTCAGACCTCGTCCTTCTTTTCTCTGCTCTATGACCTCTCCACACTCTGCTGACACTCAATCTCCTTCCACCAAAACGGTGCGTTTCGCTTCTCTCTCTCTCTCTCTCTCTTTCTTTTCAGTATTTTTTTTTTCAAACAATCATTTTCTATGATACTTTATTTTATTTTTAATTTAAGCAAATGGGTTCTCTGCAATATAGGAATTTTGAGGTTAGGAACTCTATGTGGTAATTTTGAGATTTTGCTTTTGCAAATTTATAGTGTTGGCTATGCAAGTCATGTGTGTGTGATGTATTTGGGGTTTTTTTTTTTGGAAGTGCAGGTGAGGGTTGTTTTAAAAGGGAGGGTGCAGGGTGTATTCTACAGGAACTGGACCATAGAGAATGCAACACAATTGGGGTTGAAAGGTTGGGTCGGAACAGGCGTGATGGTTCTGTAGAAGCTCTGTTTTCAGGGAACCCCGATTCTGTCAAGGAGATGGAGCAGAGGTGCCGCCGTGGCCCACCAGATGCTGTTGTTACAGGGCTCGAGGTCTTCCCGTCCAGTGATGATCCTGGTACGGGTTTTGATCGCAAACCGACTGTTTGATCAAACACCGTGCTGTAATTAGTACTGGTTTCCTCTTTAGTCGTGTATAATGCTTTCCTTTATACAAGTATTACAATAAACTCTTGCGAGGAATTATATCTGATGTACTTGTGATCACTTTTTTGTGTTGTTGGACTACATGTACCTGAATCACTTGTTATGTATATGATATATTATCAGTTCTTGAATATCTAGTTTCAATCAGAATGTCGTATGTCATTTTCTCGACTAATATTGGCAATTAAGCATACAAGTAAATGGAAATGAATCCATCCTAAAGATTTGTTCACCATCTGTATCTCTAGTAACAAACTTAACAGTTCATGTGCTATTTAAATCCATATACATTGAATGATTATCTACAGAACTATCTAATTCTAGCACTCTATTGTTCTTGGGGCCACTTATGAAAGAGTTTCTGCTAGGGTACTGAATTCCAACTAGAACTTGTTTTTGTGTCACATAAAATTTGCTACTGAAATGAGGTTATGCTTGTATTGCTAGAAGGTTCATCAGACAATGCCTAGATTATTGGATGACAGTTGAGCAACTTGTAGTCATATTTGATGTTATCTTTTCTGTGGCAAAAACAGAACAATTTATTCACTTAAGCTTTGATTAGATTTAGTTCATGGAATTGTATGTCTCAATGCAAAATTAGCTCATGGTTAGGATTAACTGTAGCTGGATCAAGCGTATCTTATTTTGCTATAAAGCCATATGATATCTAACATTACTCATTTATTTTTCAAATGCTACCCATAAAATTGTTTAGATCTTTAATTAGACACTCTTTATCTCGTGTTTGTGTTTGTGTGCGGATGTGTACGTTTGTAATATTTGGGAATTGGGCATTTAAAAAATTATTAAAATTCATTAGATAACATGTGTTGATCTCAAAAACCAATAATGCACAGGAGTAATTTTTTCTTAACGTTATTGTGTTTATTGTGAATAGGCGCCTTCTTTTTTGCTATTTACTTCTGTTTGATATGCAAAATTATTTTTAATATGTGGTTATGTTGGATTAAGCCAACTGAGGTTACTATGGATACTGTGCTACTTCATCTTACTAAACGGTAACATGAAGTTAACTGAAATACACGAGGGGGCTGAAAAGTGAAAACTAGATGAAAATAGAATTGCTTTTCAGAAAAGTGCAAGAGCACTGAAACCTGCCTAATACCTGATTTTTAATTTTATCTGAACTGCCTTCAACCCTAGTAACTAAGGTATGGAGAATCATCAAAATTAGGATAGTGAGTAGACTGGTTGCTAGGATTTAGCAGATACATAATTATTGAAAAAGCAAAAGCTATTGTTTCTGTAGTTATTTATTGCCAAGCTGGTGCTAGGAGATAATATCAGTTTTTACAGGTGAAATATATATTCCAAGTATAATTATTCTGGGATAGGAAAAAAAACCATTCGGCTTAAGGATGAGTTTTGAACCTTTGGGTAGTTTATAAAATCTGCATGCAAGCAATGTTTGAACCTGCAAAGTCTGTATACAGTACTGTCATGGTTAAGTATGACAAGGAAATGGCATCCAAATTCCTTGAGAAATGTGATATTAGCAAGTTCCTGGCTATTGGTTACTTGTACTGAATTTAGTGATCGCACGAGTTTAGATAAACTTTGAAGCAGGTTCGGTGTCTGTCATCAGTATACAGTCCATTAAGTTTCAATCAAATGCATATGAGCTGTTTTATTTTGGATTATTTGGTTTTTGCTTTTCTGATTATTACTAGCACTTGAAGTAGTAAGTATCTTCTTAAAATTGTCAATTGATACATCTACCTTTAGGATTTACCACAAAGACATCATTGAATGCTTTCATGAACTGAAAGGGACTTATTAATGGAATGAGCTTCTTCAAAATATGTTCAGCTGTTGCCTCGTTTGAATTGATGATAAATAATATGATGAGTACAATTTACAATTCTAGCTTTGTCTCTTCCGATATTAGAATGGGGAGATGACCAGGTTATTATGTCCTTGCTTTCATTCTTCTTACAGAGTTGGAATTCAATTGCGGGGAACCGAAACCGAATCATACAGTTCTAAAATCGGTTCTACAATTAAGAATTTGACAAAATTTATTTTATTGTATATATAATTTTTTTTATTGATATATAAATTAATAATCACGTTAATATATCAATGATTAAATTACGAGTCTTTTTTAAAATACAACACTAGTGTTAAACATTCATAAACTTGTTTTAGTTAAAGAAAATACATAGAATAATGTTAATTCGTAATTTAGTAATTAGGTAATATTCATATAATATAATACACAATATTAAGTTGAATGTTTCAGGAAAAAATATTTAACAATACCTTGATAAATTAATTTTTAATTAATTAAAGTATAAATCAATAATATTAATTTAAATATTATCTTGATTAATTAATAAATTTTGTCGATTCTGCGATTCGTTTTCGAGGTTCGGTTTGGCTGCTCGGTTTCGGTTCGATTTTTACCTAGGTTCCGATTTGGTTCGAGGTTCGGTTCTTAAATTTTGAAGAATCGGAACAGAACCAATCATTCGGCAGTTCCGGTTTGATTCGGAATCGCCGAACCACTGATCGGTTCGGTTCTGGTCCGGTTCACATGCTTATTAGATCCTTGGCATGTTCTAGGAACACTAACACTTCGGTTAACAGATATTAAAAGAAATTCATATTTATCTGAGTCCAGTCCTATATGATCTCATCATACAAGGTGCCTCCATTCCCATGTCACTACATGAACGATCCCAGATCAAGGTCGTCATACAAGTATAGAATGGACCGCAAGTGTAGATAAACCACAAACAAAATACCTTATTTGTTTGCTCTCTATAGACTATTTAGATAACTAACTTCAAACTCAAATCCTCTTGTGCATCAAACATACACTAAGTCTGAAGGTATAATAGTAATCAAGGTAAACAAGACAATTGGACAATATGCGATATAAATCAAACAACTTTGATAAAATGAATAATGAATTTATTATTATTACAATAATTAATTCCATTTACAATACGTGAAGCTCTAGGACATAAATCCCAATAATTCGAACTTAAACGGGTTTAAGGTCGACCTTGCGAGGGGTGTAGTGCGACCTTAAATCATTTACAGTGTCTTATACTGGGTGACGACTCCTTAATTTTCCAATTAGTCCCCCGTGGACTAATTCTACCCTCTACGAGTTGCGAGCTCAACAGTGTCGTGGTCACCGACATCATAAGCATACCAGGAAATCCTGCTTCACTCCTATATTTGAGCACTAATATATTGTGCCCAAACTAAGACTGAAAAGGGAAGGGGAAATAAAATCCCCTTCCTGTCTCAAGTGATTGCCAATCTGCTGCATCAACCGCAACTCGATCTTTGTCCGGCCGGATGTTTATCTTGAGACATACCTCTGGACGGACATCAATTAGGTCCGTAATTTCAATAATTGAAAATCTGCACATTCGCTGATAGCTCGATACATATTTGACTGAACATTTATTTGAAATATATGCCTCGCATGACATTAATCAGATCTCGTGATTCCAGTGGTTGATAATCTGCACACTCATTGACAATTGTTGTATGTCCAGCCGAATTTATGGTTTTCAGTATATATCTAGCTTGATATTCTGAGGGTTGTTCGGACATAAGTGATGTCTGAGCAGGACTTGGTTGTTTTTCTTAATTATCTGGAGTTCTCTTGCCTTCTAACATTTATCTTTGTAATTTTCCAAGCTTTCAGGTGGTGCCCCCATTAGAGACTCATCATTACGCTACGCTATGCATAAAAATACAATACCTATAGTCTATTAGTATTGTACATTCAAAAGTATCATGACAAGTATAATTATTTTTTTTATTGGACCTCTACTTGTCCGTAGCAGTTACACTAAAAAAATGTTGAAAAGAATTTATATGTGTGATGACACGTGACTAATAATGCAGGACTAAAATTCAGCACTTACAATAATTAATGTATTTGTATCCTTTTTTTTTACTTCAATCGGTGAACAATCAATGGGAAACCGAAAAGAAACTAGTAGAAGCGAAATACTGTATATGATATATTTTTTTTTGGATAAAGTAAGTGTATTAACCAAAAGAAAACTATACAAGAGCAAATGGGCATACCCCAGACTACTAGAGAGGACAGGCCCTCTTAGAACAAAAGCTGAAAGGCTACAAGCAAAATAAGATCAACAGAAGATGTCATCGGGCAAGTGCCAGGATAGGTGAAGCCATTTATTGTCTTAAGATGGATTCACCTTCCGTAAAAAGCTAACATGATTCCGAACATCAAAAACAATATCACTAAGCAGAACAGAAATAGGCCGAAGAGGCGTATCATGAGTGCAGACATTCATCTCCCTCCAAATATGGTAAACTGACGCAGGAAAAGACTACCGAACAAGAAGATGACGTAAAGAGGCATCAGAAAACTGACACATCCACTCAACAGTCTGAAGCCAATCTCGGCAACTCCAATCTAACCCACACAAAGCCAGCACAGTCGACCAGATCCTCGAAGAGAATAAGCACTGGAAGAAAAGATGATCGATATCCTCACTTGAACAACCACAGAGAATACATCGCGAGCAAGCAAAGTTATCGAACCTCATCAAACTATCCTGAGTACAAAGGCCTCCCTGCATAGACATCCAAAGCAAAAAGGAATGATGGGGAATGGCCTTCCGCAACCAAACAACTCGAGACCAATGCACTAAGGTTCCCCTCATCCGCATGGCATTCCAGGCACTATCCACTGAAAATCTCCCTCTACTATCATCCTCACAAACCAGCTCATCATCCCTCATACTAGAAGGATTCGGAAGATGGGCCCGAGCAAAATCAACAAGGGCAGCAAACCTAGATGAGGGACACCGCCATGAAGAATCAGAAATAATGGAAGCAACTGTAGCCATCCTATCCAAGCCATAGTCATAAATCACTCTCTCACCCAACGTATCCACAATCGGACCCATAGGATGCCAAAAATCAAACCACAATAAAGTCTTCGCACCATTCCCAATCCAAACTCTCATCCACCGCCGGGACCAAGAACGAAGCTCCAAAATCTTACGCCAGCTCCAAGAGCAATCTGTAGGGAAAGGCACCTCCCAAAAACTTCTCCCCCTCAAGAAATAAAACTGAACCCAATTCGACCAAGAAGAAACCTGACCAGAACAAAGAAACCAAATGTGCTTAACAATAGTCGCTCTATTCCAAGTATCCAATCTCTTAACCCCATCCCCCTCCTTTAGAGGTAAACAAACTCTACTCCAAGCCACTCCCGCCCCAGAAAAGATGAGCTCACTACCCTTCCAAAGGAAAGAGCGGAGAATCGTCTACACATTCCCAATAACAAACTTAGGAAGAATAAATAAAGAATACCAATAATCTTGAATGGAGAACAAAACAGACTTAATGAGCTGAAGCCGCCCCGCATAAGAGAGAAACTTACTACTCCAACTCTTAGCACGCATAACAATACGATCCACAAGAGAAGCATAATCTGAGGCCCGAAGTTTAGTAGAAATCAAAGGGACTCCCAGATACCGCACTGGAAGAATCCCTTCTTGGAAGCCCGGAACATGACGCAGCTGGTCCTGAAGGGTAGAAGAGATACCAGAGGAGAAGAAATGACTTTTAGCTGGATTCGGGATTAAACCTGATAAACCACTGAACTGCCCGAGACAATCCTTGATCAAGGAAACCGAGGATGCATCCGCTTTACAAAAAAATCATAAGGTCATCCGCAAAGCAAAGATGAGTGAGACGGTCCTTAGAACACCGGCCATGGAATTGGAAACCCTGATTAAGAGCCATTTTATGAAGTAAGCGACAACATTCTTTTGTGTCAGGAATTGGTTCAGAATTATCATCGGATTGGTGGTTCCCCGAGATGTGCTCTTAAGATTGACTTGATGAAAGCTTATGACACTGTTCGTTGGGACTTTTTGGATGAGGTTTTGCAGACTGTTGGGTTTCCAGAGAGGAGGGGGGGTTGGATTCAGGAGTATATGACTTCTACTAGGTTTTCTGTGTCTATTAATGGTTCGCAATAAGCTTAGCAATACACTTGTAAATAGTGTTACAACAACAAATAGGCCGATAGTCTTTAACCTGGGAAAGGTTGGGAATCTTAGAAATCAAAGCAATAGAAGTAGCATTAACCTGCCTCAAGCGACGCCCAGAGGAAAAGAAATGGTGAATATCACAAAGGACATCATCCCCCACAACATTCCAAGACTTCTTAAAGAAACCCGAATTAAATCCATCTAGGCCTGGAGCTTTATTGTCCTTCAGCGCGAACAAGACAGCCTTAATCTCCTCATCCGAAACCTCCCGGGTAAGAGACTCACTCTGCTCAGCTGTCACATGCCTAGTAATTGTTGATCTAAGGGCAACCCTATCAATATCCTGCTGACAATACTGGGGGCCCAAAAGGGTCTCAAAAAAAGAAACAATCTCATCTCTAACCAAAATAACATCCTCCACATGGGTCCCATCCTCTTTAGTGATAGAAGTAATCTTGCTACGGCCGTGAAGGCTCTTCATAGCAGTAAAGAAGAATTTAGTATTATGATCCCCAAGGTTTAGCCATTGAACACGAGATTTCTGTCTATTGAAGCCTTCCTCAGCTCGACTCATGTCACCATACCATAACAAAAGACTAGCTTCTTCAGCTAACAGAGCAGAGTCACTGGGGCACTCCTGTAAAGAACAATGCACTCTATCCAACTCCCTCTTAATCTCCAAAACCTTACTCGGAATCTTAGAGAAATGCTCAACATTAAACTGGGTGACGACTCCTTAATTTTCCAATTAGTCCCCCGTGGACTAATTCTACCCTCTACGAGTTGCGAGCTCAACAGTGTCGTGGTCACCGACATCATAAGCATACCAGGAAATCCTGCTTCACTCCTATATTTGAGCACTAATATATTGTGCCCAAACTAAGACTGAAAAGGGAAGGGGAAATAAAATCCCCTTCCTGTCTCAAGTGATTGCCAATCTGCTGCATCAACCGCAACTCGATCTTTGTCCGGCCGGATGTTTATCTTGAGACATACCTCTGGACGGACATCAATTAGGTCCGTAATTTCAATAATTGAAAATCTGCACATTCGCTGATAGCTCGATACATATTTGACTGAACATTTATTTGAAATATATGCCTCGCATGACATTAATCAGATCTCGTGATTCCAGTGGTTGATAATCTGCACACTCATTGACAATTGTTGTATGTCCAGCCGAATTTATGGTTTTCAGTATATATCTAGCTTGATATTCTGAGGGTTGTTCGGACATAAGTGATGTCTGAGCAGGACTTGGTTGTTTTTCTTAATTCTCTGGAGTTCTCTTGCCTTCTAACATTTATCTTTGTAATTTTCCAAGCTTTCAGATGGTGCCCCCATTAGAGACTCATCATTACGCTACGCTATGCATAAAAATACAATACCTATAGTCTATTAGTATTGTACATTCAAAAGTATCATGACAAGTATAATTATTTTTTTTATTAGACCTCTACTTGTCCGTAGCAGTTACACTAAAAAAAATGTTGAAAAGAATTTATATGTGTGATGACACGTGACTAATAATGCAGGACTAAAATTCAGCACTTACAATAATTAATGTATTTGTATCCTTTTTTTTTACTTCAATCGGTGAACAATCAATGGGAAACCGAAAAGAAACTAGTAGAAGCGAAATACTGTATATGATATGTTTTTTTTTTGGATAAAGTAAGTGTATTAACCAAAAGAAAACTATACAAGAGCAAATGGGCATACCCCAGACTACTAGAGAGGACAGGCCCTCTTAGAACAAAAGCTGAAAGGCTACAAGCAAAATAAGATCAACAGAAGATGTCATCGGGCAAGTGCCAGGATAGGTGAAGCCATTTATTGTCTTAAGATGGATTCACCTTCCGTAAAAAGCTAACATGATTCCGAACATCAAAAACAATATCACTAAGCAGAACAGAAATAGGCCGAAGAGGCGTATCATGAGTGCAGACATTCATCTCCCTCCAAATATGGTAAACTGACGCAGGAAAAGACTACCGAACAAGAAGATGACGTAAAGAGGCATCAGAAAACTGACACATCCACTCAACAGTCTGAAGCCAATCTCGGCAACTCCAATCTAACCCACACAAAGCCAGCACAGTCGACCAGATCCTCGAAGAGAATAAGCACTGGAAGAAAAGATGATCGATATCCTCACTTGAACAACCACAGAGAATACATCGCGAGCAAGCAAAGTTATCGAACCTCATCAAACTATCCTGAGTACAAAGGCCTCCCTGCATAGACATCCAAAGCAAAAAGGAATGATGGGGAATGGCCTTCCGCAACCAAACAACTCGATACCAATGCACTAAGGTTCCCCTCATCCGCATGGCATTCCAGGCACTATCCACTGAAAATCTCCCTCTACTATCATCCTCACAAACCAGCTCATCATCCCTCATACTAGAAGGATTCGGAAGATGGGCCCGAGCAAAATCAACAAGGGCAGCAAACCTAGATGAGGGACACCGCCATGAAGAATCAGAAATAATGGAAGCAACTGTAGCCATCCTATCCAAGCCATAGTCATAAATCACTCTCTCACCCAACGTATCCACAATCGGACCCATAGGATGCCAAAAATCAAACCACAATAAAGTCTTCGCACCATTCCCAATCCAAACTCTCATCCACCGCCGGGACCAAGAACGAAGCTCCAAAATCTTACGCCAGCTCCAAGAGCAATCTGTAGGGAAAGGCACCTCCCAAAAACTTCTCCCCCTCAAGAAATAAAACTGAACCCAATTGACCAAGAAGAAACCTGACCAGAACAAAGAAACCAAATGTGCTTAACAATAGTCGCTCTATTCCAAGTATCCAATCTCTTAACCCCATCCCCCTCCTTTAGAGGTAAACAAACTCTACTCCAAGCCACTCTCGCCCCAGAAAAGATGAGCTCACTACCCTTCCAAAGGAAAGAGCGGAGAATCGTCTACACATTCCCAATAACAAACTTAGGAAGAATAAATAAAGAATACCAATAATCTTGAATGGAGAACAAAACAGACTTAATGAGCTGAAGCCGCCCCGCATAAGAGAGAAACTTACTACTACTCCAACTCTTAGCACGCATAACAATACGATCCACAAGAGAAGCACAATCTGAGGCCCGAAGTTTAGTAGAAATCAAAGGGACTCCCAGATACCGCACTGGAAGAATCCCTTCTTGGAAGCCCGGAACATGACGCAGCTGGTCCTGAAGGGTAGAAGAGATACCAGAGGAGAAGAAATGACTTTTAGCTGGATTCGGGATTAAACCTGATAAACCACTGAACTGCCCGAGACAATCCTTGATCAAGGAAACCGAGGATGCATCCGCTTTACAAAAAAATCATAAGGTCATCCGCAAAGCAAAGATGAGTGAGACGGTCCTTAGAACACCGGCCATGGATTTGGAAACCCTGATTAAGAGCCATTTTATGAAGTAAGCGACAACATTCTTTTGTGTCAGGAATTGGTTCAGAATTATCATCGGATTGGTGGTTCCCCGAGATGTGCTCTTAAGATTGACTTGATGAAAGCTTATGACACTGTTCGTTGGGACTTTTTGGATGAGGTTTTGCAGACTGTTGGGTTTCCAGAGAGGATGGTGGGTTGGATTCAGGAGTATATGACTTCTACTAGGTTTTCTGTGTCTATTAATGGTTCGCAATAAGCTTAGCAATACACTTGTAAATAGTGTTACAACAACAAATAGGCCGATAGTCTTTAACCTGGGAAAGGTTGGGAATCTTAAAAATCAAAGCAATAGAAGTAGCATTAACCTGCCTCAAGCGACGCCCAGAGGAAAAGAAATGGTGAATATCACAAAGGACATCATCCCCCACAACATTCCAAGACTTCTTAAAGAAACCCGAATTAAATCCATCTAGGCCTGGAGCTTTATTGTCCTTCAGCGCGAACAAGACAGCCTTAATCTCCTCATCCGAAACCTCCCGGGTAAGAGACTCACTCTGCTCAGCTGTCACATGCCTAGTAATGTTGATCTAAGGGCAACCCTATCAATATCCTGCTGACAATACTGGGGGCCCAAAAGGGTCTCAAAAAAAGAAACAATCTCATCTCTAACAAAAATAACATCCTCCACACGGGTCCCATCCTCTTTAGTGATAGAAGTAATCTTGCTACGGCCGTGAAGGCTCTTCATAGCAGTAAAGAAGAATTTAGTATTATGATCCCCAAGGTTTAGCCATTGAACACGAGATTTCTGTCTATTGAAGCCTTCCTCAGCTCGACTCATGTCACCATACCATAACAAAAGACTAGCTTCTTCAGCTAACAGAGCAGAGTCACTGGGGCACTCCTGTAAAGAACAATGCACTCTATCCAACTCCCTCTTAATCTCCAAAACCTTACTCGGAATCTTAGAGAAATGCTCAACATTAAACTGCTTCAAGCCACCTTAACACTCTTCAGCTTACAACATAAACGGAACATCGGAGTGCCATTAACATCAATATCCCAAGCCCTAGCCACAACTGAGAGAAAATCGGGATGATCAGCCCAAAAATCAAAGAATTTTAAGGGAATTTTCCTCTTTGGGAGCTCTGCAAGTTTAACCACTTGTAGGTAAGGTACAGAAGTGGGCAAAGCTGTCCGATCTCGTGGCCCGGTTGGGAGTACGGAGTAGCCTGCGGGGGACTAAACCGGAGAAATAAAATGGAGTCGCCACCTAGTGTGAACTGGGAAATGATTTAAGGCCGCACTCACCCCTCGCAAGGGAAGACCTCAAACCGTTAGGTTCGGAATAATCTCTTACTTATGCAATTTGTAATGGAAAGATTTATGCAATAGTATAATCAAGTCTTATGAACCACATGCAGGATAATTTAAATAAACACAACGAATTTGCACACCTATAAACGTAAATAAAAATGAAGGCAAATGCATAATTCCATAAACGTATTAAACAATGAAGCACAATAATGTAATTAACAATAACTGTAAAAGCATAAATAATAAAAGCGGACAATTAAGTACGTAATGTAAAAGAAATAACTAAAGAGGCAAGCATGCATGGAAGTAAACGTGGAGTGATGCGGCAGAATGAATAGAGATAACTAATAAGATTAATACGAATCGATAAATAATGAACAAAAAAGTTAATAACAAAATTTGAAAAAATAAAGGGTGCGACCAAGGCCGACATCTATATGGGATCTCATATACCCGATTGAATGTATTTCACATTCAATCAAACATACCTCATCCGGCGCGGCAAAACATTGCGGTAAAGGTAGCCTTTAGGCTTTTATCCCTCAAATAGAAGACCTTTAATCTAACATGATTTGCCCATGCGCACTAGATTACAATGCATGAATAAACACATAAATAATATGTTGAAAGTAAATAACGGAATAATAAAAAGGCGCGGTATAATATTGTGGTAAAGGTAGCCTTTTAGGCTTTCTCTCCCTCAAATAGAGGACCTTTAAACCAACGTAATTAGCCCATGCGCATCAAGTAACAATGCATGAATAAACAAAGGAATAATATACGAAAAGTAAATAACGGAATAATAAAAAGGCGAGGTAAAATATTGTGGTAAATGTAGCCTTTTAGGCTTTTTCTCCCTCAAATAGAGGACCTTTAAACCAACGTAATTAGCCAATGCACACAAGTAACAATGCATGAATAAACAAAGGAATAATATGCGAAAAGTAAATAACGGAATAATAAAAAGGCGCGGCAAAATATTGTGGTAAAGATAGCCTTTTAGGCTTTTTCTCCCTCAAATAGAGGACCTTTAACCCAATGGAATTAGCCCATGCGCATCAAGTAACAATGCATGAATAAACAAAGGAATAATATACCAAAAGTAAATAACGGAATAATAAAAAGGCGAGGCAAAATATTGTGGTAAAGGTAGCCTTTTAGGCTTTTTCTCCCTCAAATAGAGGACCTTTAAACCAACGTAATTAGCCAATGCGCATCAAGTAACAATGCATGAATAAACAAAGGAATAATATGCGAAAAGTAAATAACGGAATAATAAAAAGGCGCGGCAAAATATTGTGGTAAAAGTAGCCTTTTAGGCTTTTTCTCCCTCAAATAAAGGACCTTTAAACCAACGTAATTAGCCCATGCGCATCAAGTAACAATTCATGAATAAACAAAGGAATAATATGCGAAAAGTAAATAACGGAATAATAAAACACAAACGATTAATGAATGGAAGATTAAATTATAAGAGGAAACATATACTTGAAAGTTTCTCAAGCGGTACGTGGAGTTGTATCCCAAGTACAGACCGCACTACCATCCATTTGGATTTACAAGGTAAGTATAATGTGTCTGCTACATTTAATATTTCTGACTTAACTCCTTTTGATGTAGGTACAGATTCGAGGTCGAATCCTTTTCAATGGGAGGGGATGACATGATCCAGGCCGACAACAAACCAAAGGACGCATTACAAGTACCAGAAGGGCCAATTACGAGGCAGATGACCAAAAGACTCAGAGAAGCAATGACGGGATTAGTTCAGAGTTTTATGGCTGACTGCAACAAACAAAAAGAGATGCATGTGGGCTTCGATGGAAAGGGCCCAAAACCATTTCACTTGGCCCAAATCAGTTTAGAATAAAGCTTCCTAGGCTTTTGAAGACTTAAAGACTTTGTGTAATTTCGTTTTTAGGGGCATTGTTGTCTTTATGCCTTTAGGGTTTCTTTTTGTAACACTATTTAAGCTTACTTTCTTCTTCATTTGAAGAGTGGGTACTAGGACTGATTTGACTATTCAAATAAGGTCTGCGAATCTAATTTATTAGGTAAAGTACCTAAAATACTATTTACTTGGTAATAGTATAAGGGCCACCGACCTGTTAGCCCTATTCATGGTGAAGTAAGTGGGCCCATATCTAGCTAGGCTAGATGTGAACATGAATATGTCGTGACCTTAAATGGATGTGGCATCACGTTATGGTTATGTGTTTCTTTTGAAGAACACAAATCAGAAACTTTTAGAGTTTCGACACGAAATAGACAAACAGATCGGCTATAGTATTATACCGTCACGGTAAGACCGTAATGGAAAATACTTAAGCAATAAGTTTCTTATATACTTGAAAGAGTATAGTATTCTTTCAAATGGGGACTCCTCTCGGAACACGTCAAAGTGACGGTGTGTCCGAACGGATTAACCGAATCATGTTAGACATGATAAGGCTAATCATGAGTCGCTCTGAGCTACCATTTCCTTCAACGGATAAGTTTTAACAGTGCAATAACTTATTTAGAATAAGGTTCCATATAAATCTGTTTGACAGATGTCATATAGGATATGAACAGGGAAAAACGAGGTTTCTCATTCCTGATAATTTGGGTATGCCAGGCATAACGTTTGGATGATACCAAACAAAAGACCCAAATTGAATAAGTGCCAATATAGGTTATCCTAAGGGAAACCATAAGTATAGTACTTATAAATCTCACATGAGAACAATGTGATTGTTGCTCACCATGCGGTTTTTCCTGAGAGGAATACCGATATGCAGTGGTCAGTGGGAGGATAGTGATACTCGATGAAAATCAGAGTAATACTGTTCAAGGCACAAGGTCCGTAATGGAACACAAATAGTTCATCAATGATAAATCTGTACCATTAATCTTCAATACACAAGACTGAGTAGATCAGATAGAGTCAGAAAATGACCTAGGGTATGGGTTTCTGATCTAACCTCATAAAGATGTCAATCTTATGAAGGTATATCCACCGACTACGTTTTGAGAAGTGATACGAGGTATCGACTCCCTATTATGGCAAAGTGCCATGAATCCGAATGGATTCCATATATAACAACTATTTTGGATACTAGTTGTTGTACCACAAGGCATTGTGCCTATTGGTACATTAAACGTCTTCAAGGAAGCCATACATGGAAGGCAACATACCAACGTACAAAGCTGGGCTTTTGACGGAAAGGTATCGTTATCAACATTGTCTTAATAACGGTTCAACCTTTTACCTGTTGCCATGGTAAATCCATTTTGAAGATGCTTGTTGATAACTGCATATTTCATTTATGAAATTGTCAGTTGCAGATCAAAATCGCTTTCCTGAAAAGGAAACCTTTTGGAGGATGCTTACAACATCCTGACGATTTTGTATACCGACAAACAAGGTTTGCGGGTTATTCGATCCATGTTTGGATTGAAACAAGCATAAAGTTCTTGGAACTGACGTTTTGAAATAATCATAATGGTTTATGATTTGACTCAAAACGAAATAATTCTTGTGTATATAAGGAGGTTAGTGGGAGGGCACTGACAATGAAATTCCCATAAAGCAATTGATGAAAGCTTGGCTTTCATAGATATTCTTTCATAGAAATTCTCCGTAGAATTCTGGGGAGTAACAACCTTTATTCAAGGAATAAAGATCTACAGGGATAGATTTGGAGTTGTTAACACTCTCTGGAAATTGTACATTTAAAATGTACTTGTATTGGTGTCTCATACGCTTCGAGCATATGGAGTCACAATCGGGTCAATCCAAGTGATAGTCATTGGATTGAAGTTAAGGACATCTATTAGTATCTTAGAGAACTAAAGATGCTGTCTTAAATAATGGAGTAGGAGAACTTGAAGTGACTAGGATCACTGCTGCTGCAAGTTTCCAAACCGGTAAATACTGCGGTACTATAAAGTTTGAATAATGGGACAGTGAGCTGGAAATCTTCCGAGCAAGATAACTGTTGCCGAATAAACAACAAATGCGGATTATTGCTGCAGCTGAGGCAGCAATAGAAGCCATTTGGATCGAAAATAAATCTAATTAGATTAGATATAGTTCTTTTAGCAGCTGACCTAGGCGTCAGCACAGGCTAAGGAATTAAAGGTCTCATCGACGATCCAGATATATACTTCTATATCATCTGATTCGTTCGGATCATACATCGTGGCGATGTGATGATCGTGTAAATCGCGTCAGACGATATTTAAGCAAATCCGCTGACGAAAACCTTTCCTCAGCAATTTGAGCGAACCGTTCATAGTTCGGGTGAGGGACACTTGAGTGACTGGCTATGTGCCAAGTGGGAGATTGTTGGACAAAATGACCTATAGCGTCACTATTTGCACAGATCATTGTGTTGTTGTAGCGAATTAACTATGTGACAAGGAAATTGCACTCTCATCATTTGTGATTAGATCACCATAGATATATAAATGAAGAGAGGTCCCTATGATTAGTTCCTGGACTGAGAATGATATGAGACAGTATCAGTCCCCGAAGGATTAATCATTAAATATCCCTAGCCGGAGTATTATCGAGACTGGACATCGATAATGCGGAATAGGCTAGTATTGCACTTGTGTGCGTTGTGAGGGCACAACGGCATAGTTCTCATATATATAAGTATTGGATACTTATACAAGTGCGATAGGAGGTCGTGTTTCACCGATGGTACGGGAAACAGCTTCGCTCTGGATAGACCCTTCGGAATCCCATTGGTATTATGACTATGTGTCTATGGGAGGCCGAAATCAAGGTAGGTGTGTATAGTCTTAACTTGAGACTTACATCGCTAATACTTACGATAATCGATAGACTTTGGTCTTGGTGGTACAGGGCTTTAACCGGTTCTGCGTACACCACTTCTGGGTTTATCAGAGAGTCGTAGTGTATTGGGTGTGATGTCAAGACGGAAGTATCACTTCAGTCATAATGGAGATGATGTCACGCAGGATACGGTATTAGTGCTCTTAAGTGTTGCGCAACCATCGGGATATTATGACTAGGTCATGCATATCCGATTTTAGAGACTAGTTACCAGACATCCGACATGTGCTTCGGACGGGGCAGACACTTATCCAGCCAGCCCTAGCACGTGACTATCCGATACCGGGCCGATATGCACAATACTACGGTATACTACGCTTGATACAGATCTATATATTCCTGTAAGAATATTTCTGGAGAATTGGGTAGGCATGGCGCTTTGCTAGAAGCCAACCTTGTCTTGTAAATCGGTATAAACGTAGTACGCGATACTTACGTGTTCGGATAGTCCGACGACCGTATTTACTGCCAACATATCCGGAGATCTCATGGGTCGGTTCCTGAAGATTCACCGATGACGTATGACTCACACTTTAATTAATCTGGGATTAATTCGATGAGAGAGAAAATTAATCTGAGATTAATTACGAAGATATTTTATCTCGGATAAAATATCGTTAAAGAGAGAGAACGATTAATTTGGAATTAATCGATAAATTAATATATTCGATATATTATAACGAAATTAGATTTCGACGCAGAATTGAAATTAGATTTTAATTCGGGCGAACGAATTAATTTAGAATTAATTCGTTAGCGACGTGAATAGTGAATTCGCTAGGCGTAATCATTTAATTACGACGCGACGAAAATTCGTTAATTTGGAATTAACGAACCCAAGCCTGGGATTGTTTGCGAGCGCATTCGCATTTCGAATTCGAGTGCGGCACGCAAATCAAATCAAGCGTCAAAATCGCAAGTCACATCAAGCGTCAAATCACATGTCACTTTGAGTGATGTGACATTTGAGTGATTGATGTGAATTGATTTGAAGTGATAGACAAGCATTTAATGCTTTGCTTTTTGAAATAGAAAAAGTAAATGGTTTATTAAATATTTTTGGAAATTATATAAACCTTTTACATTTTTTTTTTTTTTCTAACTCATTCTCTCTCTCCCATTTACGGTATTAGGCTTTTTGGAGCCAAAAATTCTTCATCTTCTCTCTCGGTCTTGACCGATTCTTCTCCTCAATTTTTTTTTGGTTTGACCGATCAATAAAGGAGAAAGCAATGATCTTGTTACAAGATCTATGTGCTAGCATACTCATGGAGGAATACAAAGGTGATAGGGAAGTGAGTTCGTGAGCTTGGAAGCTTGAAACTTGGAGCTTCAATGGTGTCCATCAATGGCCGATTCTTGGAGGAGAAGCAGCCCTCACGCCGAGCAGTCCACCATGTTCGCAGCTCACTGCCGAGCAAGGGAGAGCAGTGCGTTCGTGGTCTTTGTTGCATCTCTACCGTTCAATGTGAGTTATTCCGCACCTCCTTTGATATGTATTCAACTCGTTTATGCATGATTTATGATCCTTGGGACTTGATTGAAACTCCACAGCCTCACCATAATGAAACAACTATAGAACAAATCTAGGTCATTTAAGAGTGGGTCAATAACTCTATAATGGAAAAAAGTTTCTAAACCATCAAAAATGCCTGTTAACATATTAGAAGCATTCTTTGATCTTTATACATGCTCAACACAATTCAAAATTTCCATCCTCCAAAAATACATAGAATAAGGAATAGAAAAACATAAGAACATCACAAGATGAAGCCCACAACAAGATGAACATTTTTCTCTCTAATGGTAAGTTGGAAATACTTACTAAATTCCAAGCTTTTCTTTGTTTTTGGCTTTTCTATATCTCAAGCTTATATGTCTTCTTTCAATGGAGATTTAGGTGAGTGTTTTAAGTTAATGAAACCCTAAAATGAAAACAAAACAATTTATACCTCCAATATTAGCACATGGCCGAATTTTGTGTATAAAGAAATATCATGATATTTTTTTTGTTTCATTTAATTTTACAACTTGTCAACTTGTTTCAATGATCATTACATATTAATGATGTTTTTTAACTAAGTCAACAATTGCAACTAAGTCATTAAAAAAAATATCAACTAAAGATATTTATATTTTTAATTAATTTAATTATTTAACAACTAAATAATAAATAATTATTTAAATACAAATTTATTAAATATATGTATTATATTTACATTAAATATTAAATACATATATATATATATATATATATATATATATATTAGATATTAGTCAAATATCTCAATTTGACAATTAATTAATGTGTATTCGAATTAATCTAACATTAAATGCAAATACACAAAACTAAGGAAATGACTATCGGGTCTCTACACATGTATTTTTCGTTTACCCTTTAAACGACTTTATAAATAATCAATATTATTTATAAATGTTGCCCTATTTCTCTACGAGTATATTTCATTAGTGAGACTCTCTAGATTCAGGGATATCCGTCATGAAATCTAATTTTGTATCCATAATTTATCCACCCGTAAATTATTAACTTGCAGTTCGTTTCCTCCATAAATTATTAACTTATCCTTATTACCTTTTAGATACTTCAGGATATGTTTAATGGCCATCCAATGGTCATTAACTGGATTGGACTGATATCGACTAGTTACGCTAACAGCAAAACTGATATCAGACCTCGTATATAACATGGCATACATTATGCTACCCAAACATGGAGCATAAGGTTTGTTAGAAATTATAACCTTCTCATCTTCTGTTTTTGGACGCATCTTCTTTAAAAGATGAATCCCATGTCTGAACGGTATGTTTGTAACCGGCGTAAACACACACGTATAACGCAAGTGCATGTATCGTTCAAGTAGTATAAAAATATCGATCCCACGAGGACTTAATATCTAAGCTATTAATTTTATGAGGTCAAATGATTACTAGTATCTAACAGGTTGTTTGATTGATTTGAAATGGTGATAATTCTAAATTTAAAAAAAAAAACAAGTAAATAAAATTGTTCGGAAGTAGATTTAAGAAATTCAATATTAAAACTATATAGGGTTGTGATTTCTTCCAATATCATTTAAAAGATGAAATGATTATTTTATAGTTAGGTATTATATTGATTTATTAACCTGGAACACTAAATTATGTGTAAGCCTATGTCGATGGTCAGACACAAATACCCAGTTTAACCCAATTGAACTATATGTCAATGTCAACTAAATTATCTGGATTCATTAAGTTTAAGTTCCAATTATGGCTAACCCCCGCCCGACAGGTATATGTCTATCCTGTAAGGAAATCTATTAAAGGGTTATCTATCCTCAAGGAAGATCGATGGCTATTGAGTCTAAGGCTGAAACCTGAAATCCCTATGTCTAGTTCATTTTAGATTTACCAGATCAATTTTATTAATGGCCAGTTAATGAAAAAGCATTAAGATTAAGACTCAATAAATAAATCTTTATAATACCCAAACTATAATCTAACCCCTTATAAACCGGTGATATTAAAGTCATCACAACCCCAGATAACTAATTTAGTTACAACACATAACTAGGGCTAGTAAGACTTGAAAATAAAAGACATAAAGTCAAAATGCAGTAAAGTAAATACTGAAAAGTAAAATACAATAAAATAAAATGCTAAGGTAAAAGGAATTACTTTTACTACTACTAATTAAATATCTCCCATAATATAATATATAAACTTGTGATAACATTACCAACCAGCCATATATGCGGTATCCTGATTAAGTCAATTAAGTCCAACCAGCCA
Source organism: Zanthoxylum bungeanum (assembly GCA_019454045.1). Lineage (NCBI taxonomy): Eukaryota > Viridiplantae > Streptophyta > Magnoliopsida > Sapindales > Rutaceae > Zanthoxylum > Zanthoxylum bungeanum. Next base: position 41,688 of record SKCR01037736.1, read on the forward strand.
TTAAGGCGGTAAAAAGATTTGTCCATGAACCTACCATATAGGCGGTAAGAAAGTTTAATTACCAACCGACCAATCTGGCAGTATCCTTGATTCGTCAGGTTTAAACCAGATTAAAAATGAATTATCAACCGACCAATCTGGCGGTATCCTTTTTAAGTCAATATTTTAAATATTGAATATATTATATTTAAGGGAGATTAATCTAAATAGCAATAGTAAAAGAATTACCTTTCACCATAGCTGGGGAAGTTACCTCCTCATGGTGAATTGTAAAAACTATAAAAAGTAAATTACTATTATTACAAAACGTAATTAAAATTAATTACAAAACAAAAAATTAAAAAACTAAAAGAAACTAGAGAGAGAAACTTCTATTTACATCAAAGAGATGAGAGAGAGTGGTACAACTGAAACTGGAATTTCGTGCTCTATTTATAAGCATCAATAAGGGTCACGCATCGCGACACCCAGCTCGCGTCGCGACGCCCGTTTGGTCGACGTGGCATCTTCTGGTTCGTCGGTTGAAGATTCTGGATAAGGGGATAAGGTGACACGTGGCAAGGTGGTTGGGGCTCAATTATTGTGACACGTGGCGGCTTCTGATTGGTAGGCTAGATTCTTATCCGCCACATGTCAGATAGGGATAAGAGAGCCATAATTGATGCTGACGTGGCGACACGTGGCAATTGGACTTCGGCACCATAGAATCTCGACACATGGCACGCTGTGATTGGTTGATGATGACGTGGCAGTTTGACCCGATCAACCTGGTGATGTGGACGATGATGTGGCAATGACGTGGAGTGACACGTGGAAACATGTGGCGATGGTGACTGTCGGCACCGTAGGATGATGACACGTCGCACGGCGCACGTTAGCAGATCGGCTGTGATGGTGACACGTGGCACGGCGCATGTTAGCAAAGTCAAACTTTTCTCAGATTCTGATTTGTGGACCCGGCGCACGTTAGCACTGTTCGGCACACGTTAGGCGTCGCGACGAGAATTACTTACGCATCGCGACGCGTCAAATTACCAAAATGCCCTTTAGGCCAATTTTCACTGTTTTGGCCCAAATCACCTCCAGAGTGTCCTGAAACTTTATTTATCTACAAAATAACACAAAACACATCAAAATATTCACAAAACTCTAGAAACTATACAAAATATTAGGTTAAATGAGTGGGAAATAGTGATAGATTTACCACTCATCACACCCCCAAACCTAACATTTTTCTAGTCCTCGAGCAAAACACAAAATAATAAAATTTAACTAAGCCACTTTCGTAGGGATCACGATTGCATTTAGCGTATGCAACAAGCCTTTAAAACCCCTAGGTGTCCATAGTGGACGAGTTGTAGTCTCATGAGGGTTTACAGCAATGATACCCACAAACATTTTACAAAAGTAAAAGGGAGTGAAACTAATGCACACAAAAGCAAAAAGACAAGCGAAAAGAGAATAAAGAAGTTAGTGACTAATCAGTGAAACTTCTACTCCAATTTACTAGTTGTTTTCTTTCTTTCTAAATTACTAAATAAGTAAATTCTCCGATTATTTTTACCATTCTTCATATACACAGCCAACAAAATATTAAACAACTCATTTTTGTCCACAACAGTCATAAGTGCAGTTGATAAGAGAGTAATATTTGTGTCCTAAAGTTCTATCAGATTTCACACCTTTTTGTAGCAATGAAATAATTTTTCTGATTTTTCTGATATTTTCCTTGATTTTTGATTTTTTTTATTTATATACAATATCTTCCGTCTATGTAACGAGTGTTGGGTCGGTGGCTCCCAAACCAGTTGGTTTTAGGGCACCATGTGTTAAGACACTCATACGGACTTAATTACTCAGACTTCAGATATATATATTTTTGCAGCATCTTTGATCCATGTAGCGAGCTTTGGGCCAGTGACTCCCAAACCAGTTGGCTTTAGGGCACTAGGTGTTAAAACACCTTTACAGACTTAATAACTCGGATCTCAGATTTTTTTTAATTTTAAAATTATTTTTTACTCCATTGCTTTTTGAAATGCTTCCTCCAAATAAACTAGAGCACTGAATATTACAAACTTTTCAATTTTAGCTCATGTCCGTTTTTTTACTATATATGTTGATAATACCTATCAACTGAGCATATGAAGATCTATTTTAGTCAATTTTATGGAGAATTTACAAATTAAATAATTCAAAAGGAAATAAACAAAAATTAACTTGTTTCGAAGTAGGTTTGAGATACGTCTAAAGAGTTTAAACTCCTTACTCAGCTATCTCTTACCAATTTCACATTTTTAGTCAAAATAAAAACACAAAAACACAAAATATTTTTGTAATTTTTCAAAATTTTTCAAATTTTTTTTTTAAAAAAATTTTGAACAAAAAATAAAAACAACACACAACTAAAAAGAAGATACTAATCAACTAATTCCCTCCCCCAAACCTAAATGAGACATTGTCCCCAATGTCTTAAACACTAGAAGAAGAGTTTAGAAGATATTACCTGGTTAGCTGAAATTTTACAGGAAATTAAAGGTTAAGATCCAGATTAATCCGACGGCCTCTTACCATGATCGTCCCGACCAATTTATCTTTGAAAGGATACGGTCAACTTGTGGTTCATAGGCTAAGAGTTGGTCAATTAGATCCGGAGCAGTTCTGGCAGTAAAGAGGAGTTCTTTCAAAGGTTTTGACACGAACCCATTTCTCCGGGCATCATCAAGAAACACACAAAGAAAATCATAAAATCCATCAACGTTGTATAGTCCAAGGGGTTTCTGGTGTATGTTCAAGTTCGCCCAAGATAGCACAATAAAAATTTCCTCCAATGTGCCCAAGCCACCTGGCAAAGCAATAAAAGCATCAGCACGGTTAATCATTTCTACCAGTCGTTCAGACATACCTAGCACGATCAGTTCCTCTCCGTTTGATGGTTCAATAAGATTTGCCTCTGCCAAGGGTTTTGGGATGATTCCTAAAACGTTACTACCTCCTTCCTGTACGGCCTTTGAAACAATCCCCATAAGTCCAAGATTACTCTCGCCATATACTAAGTGCATATTCCTTGCAGCTAAGACTCGACCCAATTCTTGTGCTGCTTCTACGTATTGTGGCTTAGTGCCAACCCTACTACTGTAAAACACACATATGTTTTCAACTAGTCTTCTCGAAGTGGCTTCCATTTTTTATATGTATTTCTTTCTCAACTCTGGATGCCTTCAAAAGTGCAATGACGGCTGAATTTATAGTTCTAAAAAAAGGTGAGTAAAAATAGCACAAGTATCTTCTAGAGGACGATTAGTAGCGAAGTAATATCGTGATAGTCAAAAAGGTCTGGATCCTGTCGGAGAAAATAAAAGAAAACAACAAAACAAATTACAATTATTAAGAAAAGACAAAGAGATATAATATTTACAAGAAAAGTAACGGCTTGATTGACGTCTATGCGTCAGGGACAAGCTTCCCATCCAATTTTCTTATAAATTGGCAAACAGGTCTTTTTGAGTCAGATTCCCGAGACTTAACAGTTGTCTTTCTTTTGGAATTGTGCATATAACATGCGAATTTCATGATACACACATCCACTGGGATGTGTCTCAAGAGTTTTAGATATGTCATCCAAAGACTCCTTACTCAAGCCATCCTTAATGAAGTTAATCTTATCTTCGCGGTTATCGGACACCATTCCTAAAAAACGACAACGAGTATTACAAAACATGCGAGCACATTTATAACAAACACACATTATTTTGGCTCTTCTCTTTTTAACATATGTGCTCTTTCCTAAACCAGACAGATGTGAAATAAAAGAGTCAGAAGACCCACCTGCCAATCGAACCCGTGCTTCAATTAACCAATGAATGTCAGTAGGAATACCTTTGATCATCAGTAATCTCATCCGTTCCAAACGAGCTTTGTAGACTTTCATCAGAGATTTTTGAGGGAGGGAAGGAAATTGCTTGCGAAGATTTGCGAGAGTTTCTTCCATCTTGAAATGACTAAACCTGCAAAAATTAAACACACAAAAATAAAACACACCAAATCATAATATATACAAAAATTGCATGGGTTGCCTCCCTGCGAGCTCTCAGTTTAACGTCGACAGCTAGACGTGACTTCTCGAATGTTAGGCTGGATCTGAAAGTGTGACACTTTCTTTTTGTCGCTCAAATGATTCTCCCCAGTAGTGCTCGACACGCTTGTTTTTAACCTTGAATGTTTTGTTGGATTCAGGATCATGTATCTCAACGGCTCTATCTGGTAAAACTTTGGTGATCACAAATGGACCTGACCACCGTGATTTTGGCTTCCATGGGAAGAATTTCACCCTTGATTTGTTTAACAGTACCTTCTGCCCTGGTTCCAGTTGTATGCGCACTAACTTCTCATCATGTCTCTTCTTGCCCTTTTCTTTGTACAATTTGGCATTCTCAAAAGGCTGTATGTGAAATTCCTCCAATTCATTGAGCTGGTGGATCTTTTTCTCTTTTGTTGCTTGTAGTGCAAGAATTGGCTCTTTAAGTGCAAAAGTCGCTTTATCTTTAGGCTCCACAGGAAATTGACATGTTTTAAGTTTGTCAGTAGAACTTTGCATTGCATTGGAGTTCTGAATTGTACTGTGTATCACATCAAGTCTGAAACATTCCTCCTTCTTTTCATCATCTGGGAAATTAATGGCCTTGAAAACATTGAATGTTAATTCTTAGTCATGTACCCTCATGGTTAATTCTCCTTTTTGTACATCAATAATGGTTCGACCTGTAGCCAAGAATGGTCTCCCAAGGATGATTGGCACGTCTGCGTCTTCCTCCATATCAAGGACAATAAAATCTGCTGGGAAAATGAATTTGTCAACCTTGACTAGGACATCCTCAACTACACCTCTTGGAAATACGAGCGTTCTATCAGCAAGTTGTAGTGAGACTGAGGTGGGCATTGTTTCTCCAATCTGTAGTTTCCTGAAAATAGAAAAAGGCATCAAGTTAACACTTGCACCTAAATCGCATAAAGCATTACCAAAGTTATGTTCTCCTATGATGCAAGGAACAGTGAAACTGCCAGGATCTTTCAACTTTGGGGGAAGTTTCCTCTGAATGATAGCACTGCATTCTTCTGATAATGCTACTGTCTCGTAATCTCCCAATCTCCGCTTTCATGAAAGAATGTCTTTCAAGAATTTGGCATAGCTGGGCTTTTGTTCCAACGCTTCTGCAAATGGAATGTTGATATGCGGCTTTTTGAAGATCTCCTGGAACCGAGAAAACTGCTTGTCCTATTTTTTCTTCTGAAGATGCTGAGGAAAAGGTGGAGGTAGAGTTATTCTTTCTGGTTCTTTTTCCTTTGCTTCTTTTTCCTCCGTCATTTGTCTTGTTTCTTTTGGAATATCTTCAACATCTTTGTTGATTTCAGTACTGCTTTTTAACATGATGGCATGACATTGCTCCTTTCCCATGTTCCTTGGATTTGGCTCTGTGTTGCTAGGAAGGGTACCTGGCGGTCTGTAACTCTGAGCATTGGCCAGTTGTCCGATTTGATTCTCTAGTGCTTTGATGGAAGCTGATTGGATCTGAAACATAACATCATACTTTTTTAACTGAGTCAGCACTTCTGCTATTCCTGGTTCATTTGTTTGCTCATGGCCTTTGTTCTGTTGCTGGAATTCAGGTGGTGGATAGTTCTACTGTTGGAATCCAGGTGGTGGATTGTACTTTTGCCCTGAATTGTTGCCCCCTGAAAAATTAGGATGATTCCTCCACCCTGGGTTGTAAGTGTTGGAATATGGATTGTTCCTCTGTTTGATGAAATTGTTGACATAATTCATCGTCTCTTCTTGTTGGTTGTAAGATTCTGACTCAGGTATTCCTTCAAATGGTGAACTTGTGGATCCACCATTAACTTTCATGTTAAGAATTTCCAGATTTTTGCAAATCACATCTAGCTTGGAATTCAGTGCTGTGTTGGCTCCAACTTCTTAAATTCCTGCAATTCTTTGGATCATGCTCCTTTCTGTTGGCCACAATGAGTTGTTGTTGGCCATTTCTTTAATTAAGTCCCAGGCTTGATCTTCTCCTTTTGCCATTAAAGCTCCTCCAGCAGCAGCATCAATTGTGGTTCTCATTATTCCAGAAAGTCCATTATAGAAAGTTTGGACTTGAAGCCATTTTGGAATCTCATGGTGAGGACATTTTCGGAACAAATCTTTGTACCTTTCCCAATCTTCGTAGAGAGATTCTGAATCTTGTTGTACAAAAGATGTGATGTCATTCCTCAGTTTTCCAGTTCTGGCTGGTGGAAAGTACTTTGCAAAAAATTTGGTGGCTAAAGTGTTCCAAGTTGTGATGGAACCTTCTGGTAGTGAATGTAGCCAAGCTTTGGCTCTGTCTTTCAAGGAGTATGGAAAAATACGCAGTCTCATTGCTTCTTCAGCTTCTCCATTGTAATTGAAAGTGCCGCAAACTTCCATGAAGTTGCTGATGTGGGCATTAGGATCTTCAGTTGCATTCCCCCCAAACTGAAATGACTGCTGAATCATCTGAATGCATGTTTTGATGTCACCCGCATTTGCTGGTAAGAGAGGAAGTACAATACAAGAAATGAGTCTGTCAACCAGCAGAATGGTTCCGTATCGAATGGGAATTGGTGGTGCAACCTCCAAAGGTTCAGGTTCCATGTTGACTAAAGCTTCTTGGCCTTCTCGCCTTTCCCTTCTCAACTGTCTGATGGTTCTTTCAATTTATGGGTCAAGCGGTCGGAGTTCAAAGCTTCTGGTTCATCTCATGAAGTTTCTGAGAACCTGAAACACAAGAAAACAACAACAATAGGTAAAAAGAAATTAGATACAAGTAACATATCTAACCTTAAAACTAATAGTGAAAGATAAATAAGTCCCCGGCAAATGCGCCAAAAACTTAACCGGCGTAAACACACACGTATAATGCAAGCGCACATATCGTTCAAGTAGTATAGAAATATCGATCCCACGAGGACTTAATATCTAAGCTATTAATTTTATGAGGTCAAATGATTACTAGTATCTAACAGGTTGTTTGATTGATTTGAAATGGTGACGTTTCTAAATTTAAAAAAACAAGTAAATAAAATTGTTCGAAAGTAGATTTAAGAAAATTCAATATTAAAAACTATCTAGGGTTGTGATTTCTTCCAATATCATTTAAAAGATGAAGTGGTTATTTTATAGTTGGGTAATATATTGATTTATTAACCTGGAACACTAAATTATGTGTAAGCCTCTGTCGATGGTCAGACACAAATAACCAGTTTAACCCAATTGAACCATATGTCAATGTCAACCAAATTATCTGGATTCATTAAGTTTAAGTTCTAATTATGGCTACCCCCGCCCGACATGTATATGTCTATCCAGTAAGGAAATCTATTAAAGGGTTATCTATCCTCAAGGAAGATCGTGAGCTATTGAGTCTAAGGATGAAACCTAAAATCCATATGTCTAGTTCATTTTAGATTTACCAGATCAATTTTATTAATGGCCAGTTAATGAAAAAGCATTAAGATTAAGACTCAATAAATAAATCTTTATAATTACCCAAACTATAATCTAACCCCTTATAAACCGGTGATATTAAAAGTCATCACAACCCCAGATAACTAATTTAGTTACAATACATAACTAGGGCTAGTAAAAACTTGAAAATAAAAGACATAAAAGTAAAAATGTGGTAAAGTAAATACTGAAAAGTAAATTACAATAAAATAAAATGGTAAGGTAAAAGGAATTACTTTTACTACTACTAATTTAGATATCTCCCATAATATAATATATAAACTTGTGATAACATTACCAACCAGCCATATAGGCGGTATCCTGATTAAGTCAAATTAAGTCCAACCAGCCATTAAGGCGGTAAAAAGATTTGTCCATGAACCTGCCATATAGGCGGTAAGAAATTTTAATTACCAACCGACCAATCTGGCGGTATCCTTGATTAGTCAGGTTTAAACCAGATTGAAAATGAATTACCAACAGACCAATCTGGCGGTATCCTTTTTAAGACAATATTATAAATATTGAATATATTATATTTAAGGGAAATTAATCTAAATAGCAATAGTAAAAGAATTACCTTTCACCCTAGCTGGGGAAGTTACCTCCTCATGGTGAATAATAAAAACTGTAAAAAGTAAAAAAGTAAATTACTATTATTACAAAACGTAATTAAAATTAATTACAAAACTAAAAATTAAAAAACTAAAAGAAACTAGACAGAGAAACTCCATCTTACATAAAAGAGATGAGAGAGAGTGGTACAACTGAAACTGGAATTTCGCGCTCTATTTATAGGCATCAGTAGGGGTCGCGCGTCGCGACGGCCATCTCGCGTCACGACACCCGTTTGGTCGACGTGGCAGCTTCTGGTTCGTCGGTTGAAGATTCTGGATAAGGGAATAAGGTGACACGTGGCAAGGTAGTTGGGGCTCAATTATTATGACACGTGGTGGCTTCTGATTGGTCAGCAGATTCTTATCCGCCACGTGTCAGATATGGATAAGAGAGCCAATAATTGATGCTGACGTGGCGATGGCGTGGCGGTGACGTGGCAACACATGGCCATTGGACTATCGGCACCATAGAATCGCGTAGTTTGGCTCGATCAACCTGGTGATGTGGATGATGACGTGGAGTGACACGTGGCGATGGTGACTGTCGGCACCTTAGGATGATGACACGTGGCATGGCGCATTTTAGCAGATCGGTTGTGATGGTGACACGTGGCACGGCGCACGTTAGCAAAGGCAAACTTTTCTCAGATTCTGATTTGTGGACCCGGCGCACGTTAGCACTGTTCGGTGCACGTTAGGCGTCGTGATGCCAATGACTTGCGCGTCGCGACGCGTCAAATTACCAAAATGTCCTTTTTGCCAATTTTCACTATTTTGGCCCAAATCACCTCTAGAGTGTCCTGAAACTTTATTTATCTATAAAATAACACAAAACACATCAAAGTATTCACAAAACTCAAGAAACTATATAAAATATTAGGTTAAATGAGTGGGAAATAGTGATAGATTTACCACTCATCAGTTTGTTGTCTTATAGTTACCAAAATTATACCGTTCCAAGATCTTATCTATGTATGTTGATTGGGATAACCCAATCAGCCTCATTTGTCTATCTCAATAGAGTTTTATCCCTAAAAAATTTGAACAGAGGTACACTTTTACGCTTTGTAAAATACCTAAATCATTCCCAATGATTAGTATGTCATCAACATATAGGACTAAATATACGACCATGCTCCCACTGGCCTTCCGAGACACACATGATTCTTCCAAATTCTTGAGAAAACCAGACAATCTAATAATCTCGTCGAATCAAATATTCCAACTTCGTGAAGCTTGTTTAAGTCCATAAATTGACTTCTTAAGCTTACATACCATACCCAAGTTTTCGTTGGATGTGAAACCTTCCGGCTGTTCCATATAGATTTCTTCATCAAGAAATCCATTTAGAAAAGCCGTTGTGACATCCATTTGCAAAATCTCATAGTCATGATACGCAGCTATAGAAAGCAAAATCCGAATAGACTTAAGCATTGCTACTGGTGAAAAAGTTTCATTGTAGTCGACGCTAGGTCGCTGTGTGTAACATTTTGCTACCAGTCAGGCCTTGTAAGTTTCAACCTTATTGTCAGGCCCGCGTTCCTTTTGTAAACCCATTTACAACCGATAGGATCAATTCCTTCGGGAAGCGGAACCAAGTCCCAAACTTGATTTTCATGAATTGAGTCTAACTCGGATTTTATGGCACTTTGCCATTTCACGGAGTCTTTGTCCAACATCGATTCTCTATAGGTAAAAGGATCATTCTCTTCTACTAAGAGAACATCTATATTTTTTTCTTGTATCAGATACAAGCGTTTAGAAGGTCTAGATATCCTTTCTGACCTACGGAGTGTGTGTGCGTTGAAGGTCATTCATCTACTTGAACTTCAGGTTCCTCCGTTGGTTCGTTGTTTTCAGGTTGGACTTCATCAAGTTCAACCTGTCTATGATTACCACATTCTGACAAAAATTCTACTTCTAGAAATCTTGCGAAGAGAGCTACGAACACATTTCGATGCTCGGTATCATAGAACAGATATCCCATCATATTCGAAGGATATCCGACAAACCTAAACTTTTGCCCTCGAGGCGAAAGCTTATATTGCTGAGTCACCCTGACATAGGCAGGACAACCCCAAACCTTAATGTAACTATGATTTGGTCTCCTACCATACCATATCTCATATGGTGTCGTAGGAACAGATTTTGAAGGAATCTTATTCAAAAGATGTGCAGCTGTTAAAAGAGAGTAGCCCCATAAGAAATAGGACAAATCTGTGAAATTCAACATCGACCGGACCGTATCCAATAAACTCTGATTTCTCCTCTCAAACACTCCATTGTGCTGTGGATTACCTGGAGGAGTATATTGAGTGAGAATCCCATTCTCCTTCATATAATCAATGAACTCACCACTCATATATTCTCCGCATCGATAAGATCTTAGGCTTTTACTATATTGACTAGTTAGTTTTTCTACTTCATTTCGGAACTCTTCGAACTTTTCAAAGGTTTTTGATTTATGTTGCATCAAATAGACATAACCGTACCATGACAAATTATCGGTAAAGTTAACGAAGTACGAATAACCAATGTGAGCAGTCTGACTTAGTAGACCACATACATCAAAATGTACGAGTTCCAGTAAGTTAGTGGCACGGTGTCCAACACATGAAAATTGGGCTTTGGTCATCTTACCCTGAATACACGATTCACAAGTTGGATATAATTCAATGGTAAGATCTGGTATCAAACCATTCCTAACCAATTGGGTAAGGCGTTTAACGCCTATGTGACCTAGCCATATTTGCCAAAGTTCAGTATTATTAATTACAGGTAAACTACGTTTATTAACTCCATTATTTAAAATATCTTTTGAAGGTTGCAATGTATAATGACCATGCTGGTTTGGACAACAAAGGATCTGAATATTACGTTTATCATATAAATACAAAGAATAGTTCTTAATATTAATACAATAAACTTATGTATCTAATACAAAAAGAGATATAATATTAGCTACACATCCAGGTATAAAATGACAGTCATATAAAAAAATGTCCCATTCGGCAATGAGATCTCGCATACTCCCACTGCAACTGCATCCAGAGAGTCTCCACTCCCGAATCGCAACTGCATCTCTCCAGGCTTCAGTCTCCTACTTTCCTTCAGCACCTACAATAAATTGCAAATGTGAATAGGACAAGCAGAATCTAAAATCCAGGTGGATGTAACGGCTTCACAAGCCAAAGATATATCAATAGCTGGAAAAATAAATGTACATGATGTCGATGCTCTCTCACTCCTGAGCTGGGCAATGTAGACAGGACAGTTCCTTTTCCAATGCCCGACTTTGATGCAGTGATGGCATTTGTCTTCAGAAGCCCTCTTGGGCTTTGCTATCTTTGCATGTGGTTGAGGACCGAGACCCTTCTTCGTCTTCCCTTTCTTCTTCTTTCCCTTTGACCAAGTCTGGGAAGAAGCAGAAAGTTAAGTAGGTCTAGGAGGGCGAGTCGGTACTTCATTCTTGAGGTCCTCTTCCGCCGTGAGCAACATCCTATGCAGCTCTTGGTAGGTACAGATAATCCTGTTCATGTTGAAGTACATCATGAACTGGCGATTAGAAGCTGGGAGTGAACCAATAATGACACTCCTACCGAGAATTTCATTCAGAATGAGATTATGTTGCCTCAATTGATCTATCAAATTGATCATCTGAAGAACATGCCGGCTAACAGCCTTCCCCTCATCCAATCGCGCATGGAACAGTTCCATTGCGACCTTGTGAACAACATCTTGTTCTTGGTTCTCAAACTATTGTCTTAATCATGTCATCATACTATACGCATCTGACATGCTATAGTATTGTTTCTTGAACCCCCGGTGAAAGTGAACTTAAGATGTATGATTTAACTTTTAAATCATCATCCTTCCAAGCTTGGAAGACTTCGCATTCTTCTGGTGTAGCATCCTCTGCCACAGCAAGGGGCAATGGACCCTCAAGAACATATCCAAACTTCTCGGAATCGAGGACAATCCTCAAATCCAAATCCCAATCGATGAAGTTATCAGCGCCTTTAAGTTTGTTCGCATCAAGCATACCCGCAAACTGATTAATGGATGGTGCCGCCATCGAAAATCTACCATATTGATCACGAAAAATGGTTAGCAGAAAATTAAGCAGTTTCATATAAAATCATAAGCATAAACTAGATCATGGATTTTTAATCTAAAAATGCCTCTCCCACTAAATCATGCAATACTGTAATCCCCAAATAGAATGCAAAGATTTAATAATCAAATTAAATACAAATAGTGAAAAGTGGATCCCATGAATATATTTCAGCTCACAGCAGAGGCACGGTCTCGCCTACGTATATTCATCAGGTAGACAACTCATTTGTCAATCACTCACTAGTGACTCATGGGTTTCCTGTCCTGGTCGTTTCTCGTTTTGACTACTAAGGCAGGCCCACAAGGAGACGTACCAAGGTTAAACTCGTCAATGATAAACTCAATCTATTTGTGTAACCCTGACAGCTAGGGCACATTCATGATAACGCTTTCACTTGAATTTATCTAGTATCTGACAAACATCCGGTATAAAAAAAATCTATATCGGCTACACCCTCACAGCAGAGGCATGGTCTCAATGTAGTCACAGAGAGATATTCATAAACCGTATTGACAAGACGGACCATATAACATGCATCAAATACATAATTACATTTAAACCTTATTAATTGGGGATTTTTCGCTAAAAGCCATACACCCTAAATCTAATCAAATTAGATCAAAACATGCATGTATAAAGTTAAGAAAACATGATTAAACATTGAATTTAAAGGGATAATCATATTAGGGGTCCTAGAATCAGACTCGCTCTGATACCATTTTGAAGGGGGTTTTATGGTGGAAATCTAGTAACGCAGCGGAACAGTGGAAAATAAATTTTTTTCGATTTCAAAACTTTTTCTCGGATTTAGTAAATAAACTTATTTATTTAATTACCCAATTATCAAATTATTAAATATTACACAAGAAATCAAATTTTTTGTGTAATTACCTAATTGCCCCAAAACTTTGCATTTTGTTCATTTTAGTCCGAAATTGTTCGAAACAATTTTGGATGATTCTAAATCATTACCAATATGAATTTAACATGTCCTACATATCAAAATTCAATTTGCAACAAAAAACCCAAAATATCAAGCCTTGGCCGAGAGCCTCATTTGAGGACATAATGTGCATTTTGCACTTCACATGTTCAAAACACATCAAGATGATTTCCAATCAACATAAGATTTTATATGTATCATATACACATCCAAATACACAAAATAAATGAAAAGCCTCAAATTTTGAAGTGGTCTTAAACGCTAATTTTTCAATTTCTCCAAATTGGAAAAATTAAACCAAATTAGAAAAATCCAACACTTCAATCATGTTTCTTCCACACCAATCAAGCCTCACCACAATGAAACAACTATAGAACAAATCTAGGTCATTTAAGAGTGGGTCAATAACTCTAGAATGGCAACAAGTTTCTAAACCATCAAAGGAATGCTTGTTAACATATTAGAAGCATTCTTTGATCTTTATACATGCTCAACACAATTTAAAACTTCCATCCTCCAAAAATACATAGAATAAAGAATAGAAAAGCATAAGAACATCACAAGATGAAGCCCACAACAAGTGGAACATTTTTCTCTCTAATTGTAAGTTGGAAATACTTACTAAATTCCAAGCTTTTCTTTGTTTTTGCTTTTCTTTATCTCAAGCTTCTATGTCTTCTTTCAATGGAGTTTTAGGTGAGTGTTTTAAGTTAATGAAACCCTAAAATGAAAACAAAACAATTTATACCTCCAATATTAGCACATGGCCGAATTTTGTGTATAAAGAAATATCATGATATTTTTTTGTTTCATTTAATTTTTACAACTTGTCAACTTGTTTTAATGATCATTACATATTAATGAAATTTTCAACTAAGTCAACAATTGCAACTGAGTCATTAAAATAAATATCATAACTAAAGATATTATATTTTTAATTAATTTAATTATTTAACAATTAAATAATTATTAATTATTTAAATACAAATATATTAAATATATGTATTATATTTACATTAAATATTAAATACATATTTATATTTATGATATTAGTCAAATATCTTAATTTGACAATTAATTAATGTGTATTCGAATTAATCTAACATTAAATGCAAATACACAAAAACTAAGGAAATGACTATCGGGTCCCTACACATGTATTTTTCGTTTAACCTTTAAACGACTTTATAAATAATCAATATTATTTATAAATGTTTCCCTAGTGCTCTACGAGTATATTTCATTACTGAGACTCTCTAGATTCAGGGATATCCGTCAAGAAATCCAATTTCGTGTCCATAATTTATCCACCCGTAAATTATGACGAACACGGACAAACTCGCTGAATCATACAGGTCGAGGTCATGGAAAATGCATAATTCCTCCGTCACAGGTATCCGGATATATCCCAGAGATATAGATGTAAACGTCAAATCTCTATGGGGATTATCCCGTCGACGTCTCAATTAGCAATCTCAAAAAGAACATTTAGAACTGGCTTCTAAACTGTACCACGGGCCCATGGTTTTTATCTGATTTCTAATCATATGGACTACCTATGCTCTGTACACAGAACTGACGGATCCTATCTCGACACACACATGACACCCTGAGGATCTATCCACACCCAATGAACAAGTGGAGGTCTGATATTAATAGATCAGTGACGTGACTGCCATATAAGTGTGGAAGATGTCTCATGCGCCCACAATGGTATCTCAAGTCAAAAAATCACAAGTGCTACTCAACCCGATAATATTCTTATTGACATTGGTGTACCATCCATTAAGAATCTTCGGTGAGTCGTTCAATGTTTATCCGCTATAAACACCTACACGTCTATACTAGTCTCCAAGACTTATGGTTCATTGAGAAACCATTGGAATCATATATTCCAGTATACGACATGTACCGGTCTCAACGGGTTTACTTTACTGACCAAGTAGTGTAAGCCTTAACCAGAACTGTCTGAGAATGACAATGTCATGACACAACTCAATGTCAGTTGCGACGCTTTTCCAACAGCATCATGACTAGTCATTCTAAGGTCATTACATCTTTACCATATTAAAGATACATTATATTATAGAAACTGCATATATTATTCATAAAAATAACGTTTTATAGTAGTATTTATAAAGAAATACAACCGAGAATTGGAGCTCTGAGCACCAACCCCAACACGGTCCTCATAGGCCCAATGCCGAGGCAAATGTTTCCGAATCTTCTAAATCTGCAAAGAAGAAGAAGAAAGGCAATTGGAAGGCAAGGACAAAACCAATGAAAAAGAAGAACAACAAAAGCTCCAAAGGAACCAATGCCAAAGGAAAATGTTTCCATTGTGAACAACAATGGCATTGGAAAATGAATTGTCCAAAATATCTTGCAGAGCTTAAAGAGAAGAAAAATACAGGTAAATATAATTTTCTTGTTATTGAGTCTCTTTTGGTGGAGGATGATAATCCATATGGATTTTTGATTTTGGCGCCACTAACCATGTTTGTTTGCAGCTACTTGACTCATGGAGGGACCTTGCTGAAGGTAGCTTTACCATGATAGTTGGGACAAAGGATGCTATTTCAGAAAAAGCAGTGGGAGATTCCAAGTTAAACTTTAATAATAGTTATTTATGTTAAAATGGTGTGCTATATATTCCTGGTTTTCACAGGAATCTGATTTCTGTAACAAAACTTATGGAATGTTGTTTTTCTATTTCATTTAATAATAAGTTAGTTATTATTGGTAGAAATGGATTAAAGATATGCATGAAAAATCTGAAAATAATCTATATGTATTAAGGCCGTTAATGCATGAATCACTACTTAATACTGAAATGTTTAAGATTGAAAGATCTAAAACTAAACGGCAAAAGATTACTCATGATGATACATATATATGGCACCTTAGACTTGGTCACATTAACCTTGACCGGATAGATAGACTAATTAAGAACAAAGTTTTAAATCAGTTAAAACTCGGTACTTTACCTGTCTGCGAATCTTATCTAGAAGGAAAAATGACCAAGAGACCTTTTACTGGAAAAGGGATAAGAGCCAAAGAAACACTTGAGCTAATACATTCGGACGTTTACGAACCGATGAATGTAAAAGCACGAGGTGGTTTTGAATACTTCGTCACTTTCATTGATGATTATTCCAGATATGAGTATGTTTACCTAATACAGCACAAGTCAGATTCATTTGAAAGGTTCAAAGAGTATCGTGATGAGGTTGAGAACCAGTTAGGTAAAAGCATCAAAATTCTACGATCAGATCGTGGATGAGAATACCTTGATAGAGATTTCGAGGAATTCTTAGTTAAGTATGGAATTATTTCACAGCTCACAACACCTGGAACACCACAATAAAATGGTGTTGCATAAAGGAGAAATCGCACCCTACTAGACACGATGAGATCAATGTTTAGTTATAGCACTTTACCTCGTTCATTCTGGGGGTATGCATTACAAACTGCAATGTATATCCTGAATTTAGTTCATTCTAAGTCTATTTCTAAGACTCATTTAGAGTTGTGGAATGGTCGTAAAGCTAGTTTGCGAAATTTCCGCATATGAGGGTGTCCGGCACATGTGCTAAAGAACAAGACTACTAAATTGGAACCACGTTCACAAGTGTGCCTATTTGTAGGCTATCCTAAGGAAACTAGGGGTGGGTTCTTTTATAGTCCAGAAGATAATAAAGTATTTATGTCGATAAATGCTACATTCCTTGAGGAGGACTATATGAGAGAGTTCAAACCTCAAATTAAAATGTTACTTAAGGAGTTACTTGCTGGTACGACCAGTATACCATTGTCAAATGTTGACAAAGTCATTACACCTTCTGCATCTGAAAGTCAGATACAAGTTATCAGGACACCATACCACCTAGACGTAGTGGAAGGGCTATAAGACAACATGAACGCTATCTAGGAAATGGTGAGGTGCAAGTTGTTGCATCTTGTGATGGTATAGATGATCCTCGAGATGGAGTCTATGTACTCTAACTTAGTCTGGTAACTTGTAGACCAACCTGATGGAGTAAAACCCATAGGTTGCAAGTGAATCTACAAGAGAAAAAGAGGAATAGATGGGAAAGTACAGACTTTCAAGGCTAGGCTAGTGGCAAAGGGTTATACCCAAAAAAAAGAGTTGACTATGAAGAAACTTTCTCGCCAGTAGCCATGCTTAAATCCATCAGGATTCTTCTTTCCATTACCACATATTATGACTATGAGATTTGGCAAATGGACGTCAAGACTGCATTGGTGAATGGCAATCTTGATGAGGGTATCTATATGGTACAACCAGACGGGTTCATTACCCAAGGTCAAGAGCAAAAAGTTTGTGAGTTGCAAAGGTCCATTTATAGACTTAAGCAAGCATCTAGATCTTGGAACATAAGGTTTGATACTACGATCAAGTCTTATAACTTTGAGCAGAACATCGATGAGCCTTTTGTCTACAAGCGCATCATTGATGGGAATATGGTTTTCCTTATGTTATACGTCGATGATATTTTACTCATTGGGAATTATGTAAAGATATTATTAGATGTGAAAATCTGGCTAGCTAACCAATTCCAAATGAAAGATTTATGAGAAGAAAGTTATGTGCTTGGGATCCAGATTATTCGGGATCATAAGAAACGACTGTTAGCAATGTCTCAAGAAACCTATATCGACAAGATTCTTGTGCGATTTGGTATGCAGAATTCCAAGAAAGGTAATTTACCTTTCAGGCATGGAATTCATTTGTCTAAGAAACAGTCTCCTAAGACACCTCAAGGAGTTGAGGAGATGAGACATATACCATATGCTTCAGCAGTTGGAAGTCCTATGTATGCTATGTTATGCACGAGACCAGACATCTATTTTGCAGTGGGAGTAGTCAGTAGATTTCAATCCAACCCAGGATTAGATCATTGGGTAGCGGTGAAACATATTCTCAAGTATCTTCGGAGAACGAGAAATTATATGCTTGTATATACAAGTCAGGATATGATTCTTAGCGGATATACTGACTTTGATTTTCAGACGGATGTCGATTCTAGGAAATCAACTTCTAGATTAGTGTTCACCCTAGGTGGTGGAGCTATAGTATGGAGGAGCATAAAGCATTCTTGTATTGCTGACTCCACCATGGAGGCTGAATATGTAGCAGCTTGTAAAGTGGCTAAGGAAGCACTCTGGCTCTGTAAGTTCTTGGCAGATCTGGAAGTTCTTCCAGATATGGATAAACTACTCACACTTTATTGCGATAATAGTGGTGCAGTGGCGAACTCCAAAGAACCAAGAAGCCATAAGAGGGGTAAGCATATTGAGAGGAAATATCACCTCATCAGGGAGATAGTGCAGATAGGAGATGTCACTGTCACGTAGATTCCATCCGCAGACAACCTGGCTGATCCGTTTACAAAGACCTTATCGGTTAAAGTGTTTGAAGGTCACCTAAAGGGTTTAGGATTACATGAAATGTCCCATTTGCTCTAGTCCAAGTGGGAGATTGTTGGGAATTACGTCTTAGAGCTTCATGTATTGTAAATGGAATTGATTATTGTAATAATAATAAATGCATTATTCATTTTATCAAAGTTGTTTGATTTATATCGCATATTTTCCAATTGTCTTGTTTACCTTGATTACTATTGTACCTTCAGACTTAGTGTATGTTTGATGCACAAGAGGATTTAAGTCTGAAGTTAGTAATCTAAATAGTCCATAGAGAGCAAACAAAGAGGGTACTTTGTTTGTGGTTTATTTATAGCTGCGGTCCATTCTATACTTGTATGACGACCATGATCCGGGATCGTTCATGTAGTGACGTGGGAATGGAGGCACCTTGTATGATGAGATCATATAGGACTGGACTCAGATAAATACGAATTTCTTTTAATATCCGTTAGCCAAAGAAATTCATTTTATCTAATAGATGGTCATATATGGATTCGATCTTAATCTTGAGTGAACTACGAACTCCTGCATGACAGGCTATGTCATTTGTTTACTATGTGAGGTTGGTGTTGCATTCCCAGCCAATAACTACGTATTTTGGGGATATGGTTTGGTGTGTAGCTGGGAACGTTTTACATAGATATGGAATTCACTCATTCTTATGAGAAGTAGAAGAATATATTTTTTAAGAGTTCATTCAGGACTTGAACAATTTGAGCTCTTAACTTTTCTATTACGAATAGAAAGTTTTATATTCATAAATATTATGAATTAATTGTTCATTATAGAATCAATGGTGCTTAAGAGATAAAATATTTAGAGGGGTTTAACGGACTTATGATCCGGCTCTATTTATGAGATATTCGTGAAGGGCTATATCCATATGTAATGACTATATCGATGGACACCGAAGTTGTTCGGTTTATTTAATCCATATACGGTAACGAGACTTCAACTTCGAGCTTTTAGTGGAATAACACGGAGTTAATAATTCGTAATATTTTATTAAAGAGTTTAATTAATATTTTGGAATTATTGGAGCTCGGAACCATAGGTCCATTTGGTCCCCGTGCTAGCTCGATTAACTGTAGCAAACCTAATATAATTAGATTGTCTAATTATATGCTCACATTATATTTATTTATATATTATTAATGAGATTAATAATATTTATTGTCATAAATGAAAACTATGTTAAATTAGTTTAACTTAATATTTTCTAGAATTCTTTGATTATGAGATAATCAAGTTAGTAATATTCATGAGATAATTACTACAACATAATTGAAGGTAAATAAATCATTATTAATATATTGATTTTTATTTACCATTGGAGACAAAGCCATATGGCTTACCATGTCATCCAAACAATTATGTCTATTAGGTGGCTTGGATACACCTAATAGTTTTGTCATTAGCTAATGCATTTTATGCTTTGGTATGGCCTCCACATTTATGTGTTTGCCATTGAAAGAAAGCATTGAATGCTTAATGACGAAGCCATTGTCTTTAGCTTAACATTTCTTATGCTTTGGTATGGCATTCACATTTTTGTGTTGGCCATTACAAGAAAACATTAGATGATTAATGAAAAGGTTAGTTGGCTTGTGTAAGAGAATATAATCTCTACCATTTCTCTCACTTCCTAAGGTTAACACTTTGCATTCATTCACACAATTGTTGTGAGAAAGATTTTAGAGAAAAGAGAGAATAACTTCAAATATTCACAAGTATTGTGAGAGTATTTGAAATTCCAAAGAGCCAAACACCATTGTGACATCCTAAATCTCTAATTAGTTTAGAGGTTTAATCTTTATGAGTGAAGCCCACACTTCGGTTTGTTGGCTTCGAGTCATAGTTCAGAAGATCGAGTGGTTGTTCTAAGTGTTGGATACCAAATGATTGATCCTGGCTTCTACAACAAACGAAGAAGGCAAAGAAAATTTTGAAGATCCATACCGGACCCTGTGCCAACACAAGCAACTTCCGCCGCGCAAAAGGAAACAGTTTCCTACACGAAATGGTTCCTTACTTATGCTAGTATAGTATCAAGGTTTGAATAAAGATATTACCACACCTTTTAATGCAAATATCATGCAAAATAATTGAAAAACACAAAAAAGGACAAACATAAAAAATAAGAATAATGAGTAAGTACAATTGATAATATAAAAACAATGAAATTAACTATGGCTGGCCAAACATGGGCATGTCTGGCCGGATATGTATTCTAACATGTATATCCAGTCTGACTTATTGGGAATCTGGCCGGATGCATAGTTTAATCAAGAATCATAAAGTGTATGCAATAATGAGAAAAACATAAAGAACAGTGAAAAATAATAAACAAAGTAGTACTCATGCTAAATAATAATAATAAAAGACATGTGTAGATAATGGAAATAAGGAGACTATTATTCCCTTGGTACGTGGAGTTGTATCCTAAGTACATATCACACTACTGTCTATTCGGATTCAGCTATGGAATTTACGTGTGGGTTTTCATCCTATATATCATGGGAAAGCATGTTTTTGGATGATGTCTTATATACGACCGTATTTAATTTATGACTTATGTATGTCCGGCCGGATATATAACATGTATGACCGGAGATACTGTATCAAACAGTAAATGCGGAATCAAGATTTCATGGCTCTAAAGTCTTACATTAGGTGTGTCTCAGCTTCGAGAATACGTTTGACAGTCTTGGTTGATTGTTAGCTTTGTCTACCATAGAGATTTTAGAGTGGTTTTTCGAATATTTGAGCGTGCTATTTCTCTGTTTTTTGGCTTGTGTATCAATAAAGAGCTTCTAAAATTTAGATCTAGAAAAGGTTCCCTTGATTTGTGTAAAACTTTTCTTTTATAGTGATGGTTTCTTAGTTTAAGAATGAAACAATCTCTTTTAAAGAGGAAATTATTAATAAGACAATTGGTAGTTATGGAAGGTGTTAATATGGAAAGGAAGATAATTGAAGAAAATGTTTAAAAAGGAAAAAAAATATGGTTTTATGGAAATTGGCTAAGAAAGAAAAGAATTGATTCATTTTGTAAAACTGGAAACGTAACGCATGTCCGACCGGATGTGTAGGTGTATCTGGCCTGAGGTGATGGTTATATCCGGCCAGATGTAGGGGCTTATATCCTTCCGGGTGTATATGATTTCTCTTTAGTATTAGATCTTACAACCTTCCTTAACTTTTATACATTGCCCTTACAAGAGACTCATCATCGGGCCATGCGTAAAAATACAGTGTCTATACCAATCTCTTCTTTAGGGGGGATTTTAGAACTTAAGAGCTCTTAACTTTGGAGCTAGAACTTTGGTCCCTGGCAAGAAAATCCTGAAAGCTGAAAAGTGACCAAAAGAGAAAAACAGTGAGCAAACCCTACAAAGTCTATGGAATTTCCCTATTTCCGGCAAGTAATCTGACGATCATCCAATCTTTCAGAAGCGTTTTCCGAGCCAACTACATCTAAAGGTACGACTTGAAGGCACCCTAATTTGCATCCCTGTATTTTTATTTCCAGTACTGGCACAGTAACTTAGGCCGGACTTGATACATTTTCGGTCAGACATACAATGTTATATAAAATTCTGGTTGTATGATACAAACATCCGACCATATTATTGTGTTATTTAGGTATTAATGTACCATTGCTTTATTGTTGTTTTCCTTGTTCTTACATTTGCTTTCATTATCATCTTGTTATATTTAGTTTGTTACTAGCATATATGTTCTTTCATGTTATCTTTATGATCCACGAAATATGTCTGACCACACCCATGATATGTCTGACCGGACATCTCTAACGTGAAATATATATCTAACCGAATCCAGTTATTATTGTTTCCCTTTAGTATATATGATGAAAACCTGGATATAAATTCCATAGGCGATTCCGAATGGACGGTAGTATGGTCTGTACTCGGGATAACTCTACATACCATTGGGAAGTAATTATACAAAATACTGGTTTCACAAATCTCACTTTTATTATTACTATATTACTTTTTGCCTATTACTTTAGTAATGTATTTTTCTGTTATCCGGTTCATGTGGAATGTCCGTCTAGACTCATTATATATCCGACCGGACATCTATCACACAAATAATATATTGTCAGGCTTCCCCAAAGTCAGGCCAATAAGACACGTACTTGTTTACTTATTATTTTATTCATGTTTTCTACTGTACAGTCTTCTTATTACTACTATGCCATTACTGCTTCATTAGTACTGTTAGTTATGCATGTATTTTCTAACTTTCTGATTTACAAATATATCCGGCCAGACATACAATATATCCGGCCGGACATCAAGGATTACAAAAATATTCGGTCAGGCTTCTCCTAAGCCAGGTTTGTGAGATATGTATTCTGTTATATTCAATTAATATTTTGATGTTTCTAGATGCTTACGTTTATCGATTTTGTTTTCTTATTGTTTGTTTTTTCATTTATTGGTTGTGCTATTGTATGCATTAAATCGTTATTGCATGATATTGCATTATAAGACATAGTGATACCTCGTTTAAACCTGAATATTAGACTGACATCAGTAAGAGACCATTCTGATACCAAACGAGTTTAAGGTCAGGGTGAAGTACAGCTTAAATTATTTACAATGTCTTATACTAGGTGGCGACTCCCTTATTTTCTAAGTAGTCACCCGTGGGTTATTCATACTCTCTACGATTTGTGAGCCTAACAGTGTCATGGTCGCTGACATCATAAGCATAGTGATAAACCCCGTTTCGCTCCTACAGATGGTGACTCCATTGGGGATAAAGAATCGACCCTAAAAAATACCTTGTAGTATTTATGGAGAAATTGACGGTAACCATGTTTTCATTCTTTTTCATACCTTTCAAACCCCGATGGTGTTACATATCATGAAATCGCTTTCACTGAAGGCGGTGGATCGTTATGTGATGATAACTATCACTTGTTGGCACATACCTTTGGGTATTAAAAACATATGTGTTCATTGGTCGATTGAACCCTTGGGTGGGGAGATCTAATTATGGAAAAACCTTCATCGATGAGAGCCTAAGCGTGAAACCTGGATCAAGCCCACATGTAAGCCAATAGTTGCCATTCAAAGGCATTTAACCCTTTTTACATGGAATGCAAACTTTTTGGGCCTTTGACCGGGACGAATTTGCGTTTCATGTTAATTTGGTTAAATAATTCAAAATGCCAATGAACCAACTTGTATGAAAACTTCGTTGGGTGTAGAATATTTCATTCTGGTCCAAAAATGTCAAAAACATGTGTTGGATGGATTAGAGAAGATCAGATTTTTCAAAGGACAGTCAATAAGCTTAGAAATGGCTAACAACAAGGAATCATTAAGAAGCCAACATGGATAAGATTATAGAACAACTGCAGACCCTGGCCAATGTTATGGCCAACTTGACGACACCTCGGGCGGCATGGGCTAAAATTGGTAAAAGAAGGCACGAAGAGCCTACATATAGGATAGCTAAAGGCACCATTCTTCTAGATGATTACAAAGACATGGCTGGGTATGATGTAGAAATAATGGCAAACTCCTGAACTAAACTTCAAAAGTTGAAAGAACAAATGGAGTCGGTTGCCCAAAAGATGAGGGGCAAACATGAAACCATACTAGACTATGATGCAATGGCTTTTGAAGAAGAACTATCTGCCGAGTTCAAGATGCCAAACATGGCCAAATTCAATAGGGATGGAGACCATAAAGTACATCTCCATCAGTACATGTCTATGATGAGTGCCACTGGCCTGTCCAAGCGTGAAATCTTGAAGATGTTTGGGATATCTCTTGAAGTAACATCGGTAATATAGTACCACGTGTTGGATAATATGACCCATAGCGTCACTATTTGCACAGATCATTGTGTTGTTGTAGCAAATTAACTATGTAATAAGGAAATTGCACTCTCATCATTTGTGATTAGATCACCATAGATATATAAATGAAGAGAGGTCCCTATGATTAGTTCCTGGATTGAGAATGATATGAGACAGTATCAGTCCCCGAAGGTTTAATCATTAAATATCCCTAGCCGTAGTATTATCGAGACTGGACATCGATAATGCGGAATAGGCTAGTATTGCACTTGTGCACGTTTGTGAGGGCACAACGGCATAGTTCTCATATATATAAGTATTGGATACTTATGCAAGTGCGATAGGAGGTCGTGTTTCACCGATGGTACGGAAAACAGCTTCGCTCTGGATAGACCCCTCGGAATCCCATTGGTATTATGACTATGTGTCTATGGGAGGCCGAAATCAAGGTAGGTGTGTATGGTCTTAACCTGAGACTTACATCGCTAATACTTACGATAATCGATAGACTTTGGTCTTGGTGGTAGGGGACTTTAAACGGGTTCTGTGTACACCATTTCTGGGTTTATCAGAGAGTCGTAGTGTATTGGGTGTGATGTCAAGACGGAAGTATCACTTCAGTCATATTGGAGATGATGTCACGCAGGATACGGTACTAGTGCTCTTGAGTGTTGCGCAACCAATCGGGATATTGTGACCAGGTCATGTATATCCGATTATAGAGACTATGTTACCAGACATCCGACATGTGCTTCGGACGGGGCAGACACTTATCCAGCCCCAGCCCTAGCACTTGATTATCCGATACTGGGCCAATATACACAATACTACGGTATACTACGCTTGATACAGATCTATATATTCCTGTAAGAATATTTCTGGAGAATTGGGTAGGCATGGCGCTTTGCTAGAAGCCAACCTTGTCTTGTAAATCGATAATAACGTAGTACGAGGTACTTACGTGTTCGGACAGTCCAACGATCGTATTTACTGCCAACATATCCGGAGATCTCATGGGTCGCTTCCTGAAGATTCACCGATGACGTATGACTCACACTTTGATTAATCTGGGATTAATTAGAAGAGAGAGATATAATTAATCTGGGATTAATTCGTTGAGAGAGAAAATTAATCTGGGATTAATTGCGGAGATATTTTATCTGGGATAAAATATTAATTAAGAGAGAGAACGATTAATTTGGAATTAATCGATAAAATAATATATTCGATATATTATTAGAAATTAGATTTCGACGCGGAATTAAAATTAGATTTTAATTCGGGCGAACGAATTAATTTAGAATTAATTCGTTAGCGACGTGAATAGTGAATTCGCTAGGCGTAATCACTTAATTACGACGCGACGGAAAATTCGTTAATTTGGAATTAGCGAACCCGAGCCCGAGAGTGATTGCGAGCGCATTCGCATTTCGAATTCGAGCGCGGCACGCAAGTCACATCAAGCGTCAAATCGCTAGTCGCATCAATCGTCAAATCAATTGTCACTTTGAGTGATGTGACTTGACACATGTCACTTTATTAAAGTGATGTGATGTGATTAAAGTAAAAGTTGAAATGATGAAAGCTTTTTTGCTTTTTTTTTGACTTTTGTATTTGGTAAATGAAAAGGCTTTTATATTTGATTTTATTTTGGAAATAAAATATAAATATAAGTAAAACAATTTGCCTTCTCTCTCTCATACATGCAGTACACGGTTTCTCTCTTCTCCCTCTCTTTTTCTTCTTCATCTCCTTCACGCATGGTGCGATTTTCTTCTCCTTTTTCTGGTTTCACCGAAAATTTGAGAAGCAAAATGGAAGATGATAAGTGCTAGCACACACCTTGAGTGATACAAAGGTGATAGGGAAGTGAGTTTGTGAGCATGGAATCTCAAAGCTTGGAGCTTCAATGGAGTTCATGCATGGCCGAAAATGGTGGAGTCCAAACCAGTCCAAACCGAGCAGCCCACTGTCAAGGAGAGCTACTGCCGAGCTCAATGGAGGACGAAAATGGCTTGTCTTCTTCATTTCATCAAAACCGAAATTCAATGTGAGTATATTCCGCACCTCCTTTGATGTGTTCATATGCGGTTTTTGTGCATGATTTGTGATCCTTGGGACCTTGATTTAACTCCAACAATGGTATCTAGAGCTATTGTTGCATGAAAACCGAATTAGGGTTCTTGAGCAAATTTGGGGCTTTTTGATTTTAGCTTGATTCTGTCTAATTGATTGTTTAAGAATGCTTATATATGATCTAATTTGAGTTATATGTAATCAATTTGATAAAAAATTGATTGGATTGATTTTCCCCAATTTGCTTATTTTTGTCAAAACTTTAATTTGGGTAAACTCGATTTAGGCATGATTTGGTTGAATTGTTTGATGCATTATGCTTGAATGAGGTTGAATTGAAGTTGTGCATGATCAATTTCAAGAAAATTGGATTAGATCAATTTTCCCCAATTCTTTAGGTTGAAATGAAACTTGAAATTGGGTAAAATGTGTTTAAGCATGTTTTAATTGAATTGATTTGGGAAATTAAGATTGTGGACTCAATTGGATTGAAACCGAATCGAATTGAAAAACCCCTAATTGCCGAGACTTGAAAGCATGTTAATTGGGTTTGATTTTAATTGAATTGTGTTGGACACTATTTGGTTGTTAAAGTGCATGATAAGTTAGGCTAATTGATGTTTTAGAAATGTTAATTGGGTAATTGATTGTGTATTACACTTAGGTAATTAATTGTGAAATTTGGAATTTTATAAGTTAATTAATTTGGGCTTGATTTTGGAAATTGGGCTTGTTGGGTTGTAATTGGGCTTTTGGGCTTTGTTGTAACAAAGTTGGGTTTAGGCAAAATTGGTTGGATCCAATTAGGCCCAAAACCGAATCCAAAAGGTCCAATTATGACTTAATGGACCTTATTTATTTAATTGGGCCTAATGGGCCAAAATTAATTTAAAGGCTTATGGGGTAACTCCCGGATTGGATTTTGGTTGTTCGGTTTGACCCGAGTTGACCAAAAGTCCACGCCTCAAGAAATTAATTAAAAGCCCATTGGACTTTAATTAAATAAACATTAGATGTTAATCGGGCTTTGAGACCCGTTGCGATTAAATTTGGAATTTAAGTCTTAAAGGTTCGTTAATAAAAGTGTAATATTTAATTTAGAATTAAATAATGAATTAGAATTAAATACGTATTAAATTGGATTTAATTATGTAATTTAATTTAATTCGTAGAAATTGTACTTTGAGTACGTGTTCGCAAAACGAGTTTGACTCGAACAAAAATCAAATCTTTGTTTGAACATTGGATGATCACTAATTATCAAGATTAATTAATTTGATTAGATTGATTGATAACATGCTTGTATGAATACATGGTTGTGATGCATGAATAATGTATATCGGATGGATATTAGATGGGTGGGGCGATTTTGGAAATTGTAATAAATTTGATTTATTAAATTGGACCTGCGTGTCCAGCCTTATCTTCCTATTTCTTTGTATTCTCTTCTCACCTATTCCCCTCCATGTAAAAGAGGTTTCTTTAGAAGTGTAGTGTAACGGGTAGAAGTAATACAAGTGCTAGCGGGAGAGAGAAAGTGAGAGATTTGATCTAGGATCAATGTAAAATATCCATCTGCATATCATTATTATTTTATTTTCATATACGCTTTATTATGTATTTAGAATGCATGTTTAAGGGTGTATGATGATGAGACCTTAACAAAGATAATTAAATTGGTAGCCAATTTGCACGCGAAAAACCCTCGTTTTATATTAAGCAAATATCCTTCCATTGAATGATTCTTGTTCAAGATCCGAAGTTGGCATTGGTTTTTATTGACCAAAGTCAAGACCTTTGTCAATCAAGGATGTACTTGAATCATGAGAGTTTTGTTGCATATCGGTGTCTTGTCCAAATCGTGATTTTTATTGACCAAAGTCAGATCACTTTTTGTCCAATGACATTGATTACGAAACTTTCCTCGTCAATGGGTCCTGCTTAACTGGAATCATTAGGTTTGTTTTTGGCCAAAGCCAAGGCCTAGATGATTCGGAGGATAGGGTTAGGAAAATGTAATGGATACATTGACATTATACATATGTTTCGGACTTGGATGTCCACCTAACCGGATCTAGGAATTGGATGAGATCAATTGATCTGTGAGATCTACCTAGTTAAATAGCATACAGCTTTTTATTGGCCAAAGTCAGGGTTGTGTGTTATTTAATAGGATCCTAGCCCACTAGGAAACACGGTTTCCCGAATACTCCACATAGGGTTAGAGGCTCGACGAAAAATAGTGGGAGGCAAGTATTGAATTTGCAACATTCGTTCGAATACTCGCTAAACACGCTCATTTTATTTTATTCGTCATATTAATCAAAAGTATTAGTTGGACTAATATTTTATGTTGTTTTAATAAACAGTTGGACTGTATTATACTTGATTATATATAATTGGATTATATTAATCAATATATTTAAATTAATTAATTTCAGTTTACAGTTGATTTTATAATTGGATTATAGTAATCAATGTAATTGAGGTTAATTAATTTGGATTATATTTGATTATATAGTTGGACTATTATAATCATTATAATATATATAGTACCACTAATCGTTGATTAAATAGTTGGACTATTGTAATCAAGATAAGAAATTGAAAAATTGGATATTTAAAATATAATCTGGGATTAAAAATATTTTAATGATTTAATTTTCAAATTGGGAATACATAATAGGTTACTTTATTTGATAAAATAACTTATTATACCTTACGCCCAAAATTAAGCAAAATAAGTAGAGCATAAAATCTTTGGAAGATTATGTGATGATGACTTTAATGCTTAATTTAATATACTTGTCATAAATCTAATTTTTTTGATTTAAGAAGTATTAAAATTGCAATTTATAATTCTTGGAGAATTAATTGACTATTCTAGAGAAGATAAAGTCAAAGTTTGCAATTGGGCATGTAGCACGAGGTGCACATCGTTTCGATATTCCGAAACCCAAGGCTTGGCCAAAGGTTTGTGAAATATTGAAAAGGATAATTGACATATCCCAAAGTGACTACCATTTGGATATGGAAGACACGAAGGAATTAAAGAAAGGGCGAGGCTCTAACTTTAAAAATGTTTGTCTTAGTTATGTTCACAACTAGTATTGAAATTAGATTTTAAATACTTAGTGTGGAACATAAAATATATATGTATTGATATTCAGAATCTGCTTTGAGCAGGATACTGACTTCAAGCTGAGATTTCTCTGCGAATCGGAAACGGGACGAAAGTCGCTGTTTCGACCGTAGATACCTAAGTTTAGGAACTACCCTTTGGGTGTGTACTTAAATTAGGAACTGTTATAATGTAACTAGTTTGACTAGAAACATTATCTCTTTATGAGTGTTTAACCCACTGCGGGTGAACCTTTATATTCTAAAACACTAAAGTGTTTTATTATATAAAGATGATACTGAGATAAATACATTAGATGTAAATAACAGAATTTATATTTTGAATATAATAAAATCTCAAACATATAAATGACAAATAAATAGCTCAAATTGATTTGATCAATAGAGACTTATTTATGGCATTGTTGTATAGGACACAATTAAACGAGACACGTCAGTTAGACGGTGTGTCCGAACTAAAACCGAATTTTGTTGGACATGATAAGGTTTATCACGAGTCGCTCTGAGCTATCATTTCCTTCAAACAGATATGTATAACAGTGCAAAACTTATTTAGAATAAGGTTCCATATAAATCTGTTTGACAGATATCATATAGGATATGAACAGGAAAGAAACGGGGTTTCTTACTCCTAATAATTTGGGTATGCCAGGCATAACGTTTGGATGATACCAAACTAAGAACCCAAATTGGATAAGTGCCAATATAGGTTATCCTGAAAAGGAAACCATAAGTATAGTACTTATAAATCTCACATGAGAACAATGTGATTGTTGCTCACCATGCGGTTTTTCCTGAGTGAAATACCGATATGCAGTGGTCAGTGGGAGGATAGTGATACTCGATGAAAAATCGGAGTAGTACTGTTTATGGCACGAAGTCATTAATGGAACATAAATAGTTCATCTATGATGAATCTATACCATTAATCTTCAAATACACAAGAAACTTCGTAGATCGGATAGAGTCAGAAAACAACCTAGGGTATGGGTTTCTGATCTAACCTCATTAAGATGTCAATCTTATGGAGGTTGTACCATCCGACTACGTTTAGAGGAAGTGATACGAGGTATCGACTCTCTGTTACGGCAAAGTCCCATGAATCCGAAATGGATTCCATGTATACAACAATATTTGGATACTAGTTGTTGTACCATAAGGCATTGTGCCTATGGTACATTTAACGTCTTCAAAGAAGACATACATGGATGGC
Organism: Zanthoxylum bungeanum; assembly: GCA_019454045.1. NCBI lineage: Eukaryota > Viridiplantae > Streptophyta > Magnoliopsida > Sapindales > Rutaceae > Zanthoxylum > Zanthoxylum bungeanum. The sequence continues at coordinate 72,610 of SKCR01037736.1, forward strand.
AACATACCAACGTACAAAGCTAGGCTTTTGACGGAAAGGTATCGTTATCAACATTGTGTTAATAACGGTTCAACCTTTTACCTGTTGCCATGGTAAATCCATTTTGAAGATGCTTGTTGATAACTGTATATTTCATTTATGAAATATGTCAATTACAAATCAAAATCGCTTTCCTGAAAAGGAAACCTTTTGGAGAATGTTATAACATTCTGACGATTTTGTATAACCGACAAACAAGGTTTGCGGATTATTCAATCCATGTTGGATTGAAGCAAGCATAAGGTTCTTGGAACTGACGTTTTGAAATAATCATAATGGTTTATGATTTAACTCAAAACGAAATAATTCTTGTGTATATAAGGAGGTTAGTGGGAGGGCGCACTGACAGTGAAAATTCCCATAAAACAATTGGTGAAAGCTTGGCTTTCATAGAAATTCTCCGTAGAATTCTGGGGAGTAACAACCTTTATTCAAGGAATAAAGATCTACTGGGATATAGATTAGAAGTTGTTAACACTCTCTGGGAAATTGTACATTTAAAATGTACTTGTATTGGTGTCTCATACGCTTCGAGCATATGGAGTCACGATCAGGTCAATCCAAGTGATAGTCACTGGATTGAAGTTGAGAACATCTGTTAGTATCTCAGAGAACTAAAGATGCTATCTTAAACTATGGAGAAGGAGAACTTGTAGTGACTTGGATCACTACTGCAAGTTTCCAAACAATTAAAATACTGCGGTACTATAAAGTTTGAATAACAGGGACAGTGAGCTGGAAATCTTCCTAGCAAGATAACTGTTGCCGAAAATAAACAACAAATGAGGATTATTGCTGCAGCTGAGGCAGCAATAGAAGCCATTTGGATCGATAATAAATCTAATTAGATTAGATATAGTTCTGTTAGCAGCTGAGCTAGGCGTCAGCACAGGCTAAAGAATTAAAGGTCTCATCGACGATCCAGATATATACTTCTATATCATCTGATTCGTTCGGATCATACATCGTGGAGATGTGATGATCGTGTAAATCGCGTCAGACGATAATTAAGCAAATCCGCTGACGAAAACCTTTCCTCAGCAATTTGAGCGAATTGTACATAGTTCGGGTGTTAGACACTCGAGTGACTGGCTATGTGCCAAGTGGGAGATTGTTGGATAATATGACCCATAGCGTCACTATTTGCACAGATCATTGTGTTGTTGTAGCAAATTAACTATGTAATAAGGAAATTGCACTCTCATCATTTGTGATTAGATCACCATAGATATATAAATGAAGAGAGGTCCCTATGATTAGTTCCTGGATTGAGAATGATATGAGACAGTATCAGTCCCCGAAGGTTATCATTAAATATCCCTAGCCGTAGTATTATCGAGACTGGACATCGATAATGCGGAATAGGCTAGTATTGCACTTGTGCACGTTTGTGAGGGCACAACGGCATAGTTCTCATATATATAAGTATGGATACTTATGCAAGTGCGATAGGAGGTCGTGTTTCACCGATGGTACGGGAAACAGCTTCGCTCTGGATAGACCCCTCGGAATCCCATTGGTATTATGACTATGTGTCTATGGGAGGCCGAAATCAAGGTAGGTGTGTATGGTCTTAACCTGAGACTTACATCGCTAATACTTACGATACGAATCGATAGACTTTGGTCTTGGTGGTAGGGGACTTTAAACGGGTTCTGTGTACACCATTTCTGGTTTATCAGAGAGTCGTAGTGTATTGGGTGTGATGTCAAGACGGAAGTATCACTTCAGTCATATTGGAGATGATGTCACGCAGGATACGGTACTAGTGCTCTTGAGTGTTGCGCAACCAATCGGGATATTGTGACCAGGTCATGTATATCCGATTATAGAGACTATGTTACCAGACATCCGACATGTGCTTCGGACGGGGCAGACACTTATCCAGCCCCAGCCCTAGCACGGATTATCCGATACTGGTCAGCACAATACTACGGTATACTACATGATACTGACTATATTGATATATTTCTGTAGTATAGTCTATTGATTGATATACACAATCTATATATATCGCTTGTAAGTAATAAGAATTTCTGGAGAATTGGGTAGGCATGGCGCTTGCTAGAAGCCAACCTTGTCTTGTAAATCGATAATAACGTAGTACGAGGTTCTTACGTGTTCGGACAGTCCAACGATCGTATTTACTGCCAACATATCCGGAGATCTCATGGGTCGCTTCCTGAAGATTCACCGATGACGTATGACTCACACTTTGATTAATCTGGGATTAATTAGAAGAGAGAGATAGAATTAATCTGGGATTAATTCGTTGAGAGAGAAAATTAATCTGGGATTAATTGCGGAGATATTTTATCTGGGATAAAATATTAATTAAAGAGAGAGAACGATTAATTTGGAATTAATCGATAAAATAATATATTCGATATATTATTAGAAATTAGATTTCGACGCGGAATTAAAATTAGATTTTAATTCGGGCGAACGAATTAATTTAGAATTAATTCGTTAGCGACGTGAATAGTGAATTCGCTAGGCGTAATCACTTAATTACGACGCGACGGAAAATTCGTTAATTTGGAATTAGCGAACCCGAGCTCGAGAGTGATTGCGAGCGCATCATCGCATTTCGAATTCGAGCGGCACGCAAGTCACATCAAGCGTCAAATCGCTAGTCGCATCAATCGTCAAATCAATTGTCACTTTGAGTGATGTGACTTGACAACATGTCACTATTAAAGTGATGTGATGTGACTTAAAGTAAAGTTGAAATGATGAAAGCTTTTTGCTTTTTTTTTGACTTTGTATTTGGTAAATGAAAAGGCTTTTATATTTGATTTTATTTGGAAATAAAATATAAATAAGTAGTAAAACAATTTGCCTTCTCTCTCTCATACATGCAGTACACGATTCTCTCTTCTCCCTCTCTTTTTCTTCTTCATCTCCTTCACGCATGGTGCGATTTTCTTCTCCTTTTTCTGGTTTCACCGAAATTTGAGAAGCAAAATGGAAGATGATAAGTTAGCACACACCTTGAGTGATACAAAGGTGATAGGGAAGTGAGTTTGTGAGCATGGAATCTCAAAGCTTGGAGCTTCAATGGAGTTCATGCATGGCCGAAAATGGTGGAGTCCAAACCAGTCCAAACCGAGCAGCCCACTGTCAAGGAGAGCTACTGCCGAGCTCAATGGAGGACGAAAATGGCTTGTCTTCTTCATTTCATCAAAACCGAAATTCAATGTGAGTATATTCCGCACCTCCTTTGATGTGTTCATATGCGGTTTTTGTGCATGATTTGTGATCCTTGGGACCTTGATTTAACTCCAACACCACGGTCTTGAAAAGGTAATTAAGGATGACTGGAAGACACTGACGAAGACCTTCCTTAATCAATATCTGACAGACATGAAGCTGGACCTATCACTGCGTGAACTAAAGAATATCAAGCAAGAGCCAGAAGATAATTTCAAATACTATATAGATTCCTGGAGAAACTAGCTACTGAAGATGCAGAGAAGACCATCAGAAAAGGATTAAGTCAAAATGATCATCAAGGGCACCAAGCCTTTTGTCTACAACAAATTAAGGCGAATGACCTCATTGATGTATGACTTCAGGAAGTTGAAGGAAATAATAATGGACATAGAATAAAAGGAAGCTGAATACATGAAGCTCTACAACTAAAGACAATATAAGACGAGTATTGGAGAATCCTCGACCATGCAGTGACTGTTGGGGTTCTAGCGCGGGCGAAGCGGAAGAGCGTGGTTCGTGTGAAATCGCAACTTTAAAAACTTTTAAAATTACCAAATAAATTATTCAATATCCAATATGAATAATTCATTCATATTTCACCTAAACATTTTTATTCGATATCAAATAATGATATAAATAGGTTAGAAACATCGCGAAACATTTACTAAAATATTTTTCCTCAAAATGGCATAAAATGCATTTTTATCCGAACCGACCAACCAATACACATGGTGTTGGGAATCGGCCGCGAGTGCGCAGCGGAAAATAAAATAAAATAAATTATGATGTCGATATCCTTTTGCCCAAAACCCATTTGTTTTGATTATTCTACAAACCTAGACATGTTACTATATATTCTAAGCATAAAAACTAATAAAATATGCAAAGAACATAAACCTAAACATGCTAACTATCATAAGAACTCTAATTAAAATAAAGAAAGAAAAGGACTTACTTGAACCGAAGACTCCTCTAGTCCTCCCTCCAATCTACAAGCTTTTCTCGAACTCAGTAAGCTCTTCCACGTTCCAAAGAGCCACCCAAGTGTGTGGGCTCTAAAGATGCACACACCAAAGCCAAAACTCAACGGCAAGACTACGCCTTGAGTGCACGGGTATTTTGCCCTTGGTGCTAGCCTAGACAAATACCTCAAAACTTTTAACTCGAGGTTACTCTAGTCAATTAGACTTAAGGATCCTCAAAATCAGTGGCTTACTCTTAAACTTTAGAGTTGCTCACTTATATAAACCCAAGATATGAAAGGTTTGGTGCAAAAAATTGTAAAGAATTCATTGGGTTTATATATGTGCTCCAAAGACAACCAAATTAATTAAGAATCCGATGTGGGATAAATGCTAATATAATCTTAGCCGTTGGATCTTAATTTAGTGGTTTAATGAGATTACAAAACCCTAATAAGAGTTTGAGCCGAATTGGAATTCAAAATAAATAATAAATAAAAAAATTCACTATTCACGCTACTATTCACATTACTATTCATGTTACTATTCACATTATTTATTTATTTATTCCAATTCCCAAAGTGCCCCTATCGTCATTCACCAATCCCTAAATCACTATGGAACCTCATAAATGATCTGTTCAATAATTAAACACATTGAACCATTTACGAACAGTTCCTACAGTAATCATATATGCTGTTAAATTTATAATGTGTACTAGAAACCATTGATTTCGACTTTGTTGTGTGTGACCTTTTGGGTTCCCCTCAAGTTGGACATGAAATGAATCGTGATAATTTAATCGAACAAAAATTATCCTCCGATCAGATGGTCGTTCGATTTCAATGACCAAGGTTGACATATAACAACATGCCAAGGCCCCCAAATGAGAAGGAAAAATATATATACACATTCTGTATGCGATTTACATATGATACGGTTCCTCGCCTCACTGTATCCCCACCGTTTAACCTAGGGTATGGAAAATGTCTACCATACAGTCAAAGGTATGATGTTGATAGTGTCATGAATCGTGTTAACCCAAGAATCTCACATGATTATTCCGCTGCGGCCACAGTCTCAAGCATTGATCACACATATCAACCCGCGAACTGGAATACTACTCTTATAATAAAATATTATCCGAGAGAGTGGTGTTCTCTGTTGTACCTTTACGAACTTCATGTGTTTCAACAAATGACCCAATCATACCCTTATGACCGGTTCTTTTAAACCGGGGAAGGAGAATGTCAAAGTTATTTGATCCACACATAAGATTGTAAAGGCCTCAAGTCTAAGGACTAGTCATACAATCGATACATGAAAGTTCTCACAGACACATAGGATAAACACTCCATGTGAAATCTTTCGGCGGTCAGTTCGATGGACACGAGCAAGTCATGCATCCATGTGATACACCAATTGGACGGATCTACACTAGTAGCCTTTGGGATCGGCTACCCCACTTAAGTGCGGATCATATCATCATGCTAGTCTCTTCACTTTGTGAACGCCCAGATTATTCACAAAACTATGACTATGAATGTTTAAGAGTAATGATTCTCATAAGGCATGGAAGCCATCATCTTATTACTCAAAGGGCTTTATTATAGTGTTTGATGATTCATATAATTTATGTAAGACACGTATAATAAAGATTGTCATTTTATAAATTAATGAAAATATTATAAATACATGTACATATAGCCCATCCACAAGTTAGGTATAGGGCATATCACTAACAATCTCCCACTTGCACTATAGCCAACTGTAGGCACTGTATTTTTGCATATAAGTCCCAATGATGAGTCTCGTATGGAGACACTGTTGGACAAAATGACCCATAGCGTCACTATTTGCACAGATCATTGTGTTGTTGTAGCAAATTAACTATGTGACAAGGAAATTGCACTCCCATCATTTTTGATTAGATCACCATAGATATATAAATGAAGAGAGGTCCCTATGATTAGTTCCTGGACTGAGAATGATATGAGACAGTATCAGTCCCCGAAGGATTAATCATTAAATATCCCTAGCCGGAGTATTATCGAGACTGGACATCGATAATGCGGAATAGACTAGTATTGCATTTGTGTGCGTTGTGAGGGCACAACGGCATAGTTCTCATATATATATAAATGTTGGAGACTTATGCAAGTGCGATAGGAGGTCGTGTTTCACCGATGGTACGGGAAACAGCTTCGCTCTGGATAGACCCTTCGGAATCCCATTGGTATTATGACTATGTGTCTATGGGAGGCCGAAATCAAGGTAGGTGTGTATAGTCTTAACCTGAGACTTACATCGCTAATACTTACGATAATCGATAGACTTTGGTCTTGATGGTACAAGGCTTTAACCGGTTCTGCGTACACCACTTCCGGGTTTATCAGAGAGTCGTAGTGTATTGGATGTCATGTCAAGACTGAAGTATCACTCCAGTCACAGTGGAGATGATGTCACGTAGGATACGGTATTAGTGCTCTTAAGTGCTGCGCGGCCATCGAGATATTATGACAAGGTCATGTATATCCGATTATAGAGACTAGTTACCAGACATCCGACATGTGCTTCGTACGGGGCAGACACTTATCCAGCCCCAGGCTAGCACGTGACTATCCGATACTGGGCCGATATGCACAATACAATCGTATACTACCTTGATATAGATCTTAATATTCTTATGAGAATATGTCCGGAGAATTGGGAAGACTTGGTGCTTTGCTAGGAGTCGACCTTGTCTCGTAAATCGGTAGAACGTAGTACTTGGTACGTACGCGATTCGGATACACCGACGACCGTATTTACTGCCAATATATCCGGGGATCTCATGGGTCGCTTCCCAAAGATTCACCGATGACGTATGACTCGCACTTATATTAATCTGAGATTAATATGATGAGAGAGAGAATTAATCTGGGATTAATTTCGGAGACACTTTATCTAGGATAAAATATCAATTGAAGAGAGAGAAACATTGATTTGGAATTAATCGAGGAATTAATATATTTTATATATTAAACGAAATTAGATTTCGACGCGGAATTAAAATTAGATTTTAATTCGGGCGAGCGAATTAATTTAGAATCAATTCGTTAGCGACGTGAATAGTGATTTCGCTAGGCGTAATTATTTAGTTCTCGTCGCGACGAAAATTCGTTAATTCGGAATTAGCGAAATTGAGCCCGAAAGTGTTTGCGGACACATTCGTATTTTGAAACGAGTAGGATCCGCAAATCACATCGCGAAGTCTCATTACTTGACACGAATAAATGATGGATGTATCTAGTCACCTTTATGGGATGATACATTGTCTCTATTCTCAATGTAAGTAGGTGAGGCTATTTAATGAATTTTTAAAAGGTGATGTGTGTTGTTGGGAATTAAAACCCAAATGTGTTTGAAATAAATTTCAAATGAAATTCAAGTGCATTTGATGCATAAAATAAACACAAAAACCGTATACACACATCTCTTCACTTTCCCTCCTCCCTCTCCTCTTCTTCTTCCTCTCTTCTCTCATGCCATTTCTGGTTCTTGTGAGGCAGTGAACTACCGAATTTAAGAAGCAAAAATGGAGGGAAGCAAGTGCGTTTTGTGGCAAAACAAGAGTGCTAGCACACTCCGGGATCATGCCAAGGTGATAAGGGAAGTATACCCATGAGCAAGGAACGTTTTGATGAAGCTTGGAGCTCGTTTTTCTTGTTCAAAATGGCACAAAACAGAGGCCAAATCTGCAGCAGTGGGCGCACATGACAGTGAACTGCCGTGAGCAGTGGCAAGTGGGCAATGAGTTCATTTTTGTTGCCAAAATCGCATCTCAACCACTCGATGTAAGTATTCCGCACTTCAATCGTTGTATTCGCTTATGATTCATGCTTGAGTTTTGATCTTGGGACCCTAGAAACTCCTACAATGGCATCAAGAGCTTAGGTTAAAAGCATGAAAATGTTAGGGCTAAAATTTGGGCAAACTTGAATTTGAGCATGATAAATTAAATTGGATGGATTTGTATGCTTAATTGTGTTTGAATTGAAGATTGATTAGGTCAATTTGAAGAAAATATGATTGGATCATTTTTTCCCAAATTTCCACCTTGGTCGAATTTGATAATGATTTTAATGTCTTGGGATTTTTGATTTTTGACAATTGGAAGTGTTGGAAATCATTCGGGATGATGATTTAACGTCGATTGCGGAATCAATTGGATTGAATTCGATTTGGACGAAAAATCCCCAAATTGCCAAGTATGTCATGAAACTTTAAATTGGATAAAATTGATTTGAGCATGCAATTATGAAATTGGATGATTAAGTATGCTTAATACATGTTTAATTGATGATTGGTTGGATCAATTTGATTAAATATTGTTTGAACAAATTTCCCCAATTTTGAAAGTATGTCATGAAACTTGAAATTGGGTAAAATTGATTTAGCAGCAATTATGAAATTAGATGATAAAGTATGCTTGATTTTTTTAATTGATGATTGGTTGGATCAATTTGATTAAATATTGTTTGGAACAAATTTCCCCAAATCTGAAATGTCATGTGAAACTTGAAATGGGTAAAATTGATTTAAGCATGCAATTATGAAATTGGATGATAAATTATGCTTGAATGTATTTTAATTGATGATTGGTTGGATCAATTTGATCAAATTTGGTTTGGAACAAATTTGCCCAAAATCTTATCTTGGCCGAGAGTTATGCCCCTTTGTGTTCTTGGTGAATTTTGATTTTTTGAAACATTGGATGTGTTGAAAATCATTAGGGTATATTGATTTAATGTCGAATTGGGTTTAATTGGATTAAAACAAATCGGACATGTAATTGACCCCATTGCCGAGAACAAAGTGAGCATGTAATGAGTTTGATTTTAATCTTAATGTGTTGGACATGTGATGATGAAATTGAGTATGATTAATTGGACTAATTTAGTGTTTTGGAAATGTTGATTTAATTGATTAATCATGTAATGCACTTTAAGTAATTAAATTGCTAAATTGGATTTATGTAATTTAATTATTTGAGGCCTTAAATTGGATTTGGGCTTCTAATGTTGTAATTGGGCCTATTGGGCTTGATTTTATCAAGTTGGGTTTAGGCCAAATGGATTGGATCCAATTGGGCCCAAAACCTTAACCATAAAGCCCAAATGCAACTAATGGACCTTTGTAATTTAATTGGGCCTAATGGGCCAAAAATTAATTTAAAGGCTTATGGGGTAAATCCCGGATTGGACTTTGGTTGCGGGTTGACCCGAGTTGACCAAAAGACAACGCCTTAAGAAATTAATTAAAAGCCCATTAGACTTTAATTAAATTAATATTGGATATTATCGGGCTTTGAGACCCGTAGCGATTAAATTGGAATTTAAGTCGAAAAAGGTTTATTAATAAAGTGTGTGATATTTAATTTGGAATTAAATAGTGAATTAGAATTAAATACAAATTGAATTGGATTTAATTGTGTAGTTTAATTTAATTCTAGAATTTGTACTTTAAGTACTTATCCGCAAAAACGAGTTTGACTCGAACAAAATCAAATCGTTGTTTGAACATTGGATGATCACATAATTATCAGATTAATTAATTTGATTAGATTGATTGATAGCATGCTTATATGAGTGAATACATGGTTGTGATGCATGAATAATGTATATCGGATGGATATTAGATGGGTGGGGCAATTTTAGAAATTGTTGTAATAAATTCGATTTATTAAATTGGACCTGCGAGTCCAGCCTTATCACCTTCATTCTCTTTGTATTCTCTTCTCACCTATTCCCCTCTATGTATATGAGGTTTCTTTAGAAGTGTGTAGTGTAACGGTAGAAGTAGTACAAGTGCTAGCTTGAGTGAGAAAGGGAGAGATTTGATCTAGGATCAATGTAAGTATCCATCCGCATATCATTATTATTTATTTTCATACTCGCTTTATTATGTATTTAGAATGCATGTTTAAGGGTGTATGATGATGAGACCTTAACAAAGATAATTAAATTGGTAGCCAATTTGCACGCGAAAAACCCTCGTTAAATATCAAGCGTTTATTTTCCTTCCATTGAGTTTCTTACTCAAGATCCGAGATTGGCAGGGGTTGTTGGCCAAAGTCAAGCCCTTGTCCGTCAAAGATGTGTTTTAATCACGAGGCTTTGTTCCATATCGGTGTCGTGTCCAAGTTGTGGTTTGTTGGCCAAATTCAAGACCATTTCTTGTCCATTGACATTGATTACGAAGCTTCCATGTCAATGGGTCCGCGCTTGACTGGGATCACTAGGTTTGTTGTGCCAAAGCCAAGGCCTAGTTGATTCAGAGGAAAAAGGTTAGGGTGTACATTCGATGTATAGGCATATATAAGATATATGTTTGGGACTTGGATGTCCACCTACTGGATCTAGGAGTTGGATGAGATCCAATTGATCTTCGAGATCTATCTAGTTAATTATCATACAATTTGTTGGCCAAAGTCAAGATTGTGTGATACTTTAACGGGATCCTAGCCCACTAGGAAACACGGTTTCCCGAGTACTCGACAGAGGGTTAGAGGCTCGACGAAAAATAGTGGGAGGCAAGTATTGAATTTGCAACATTCGTTCAATTACTCGCCATACGCGCTCATTTAAATTATTTCGTCGTAATATTAAATGATAGTTGGACTAATATTTAAATTGTTGTTTTAATAAACAGTTGGACTGTATTATACTTGATTATATATAATTGGATTATATTAATCAATATATTTTAATTAATTAATTTCAGTTTACAGTTGATTTTATAATTGGATTATAGTAATCAATGTAATTGAGGTTAATTAATTTGGATTATATTTGATTATATATTTGGACTATTATAATCATTATAATATATATAGTACCACTAATCGTTGATTAAATAGTTGGACTATTGTAATCAAGATAAGAAATTGAAAAGTTGGATATTTAAAATATAATCTGGGATTAAAATATTTTAAATGATTTATTTTCAAATTGGGAATAAATAATAGGTTACTTTATTTGATAAAATAACTTATTATACCTTACGCCCAAAATTAAGCAAAATAAGTAGAACATAAAATCTTTGGAAGATTTATGTGATGATGACTTTAATGCTTAATTTAATATACTTGTCATAAATCTAATTCTAGATTTAAGAAGTATTAAAATTGCAATTTATAATTCTTGGAGAATTAATTGACTATTTTAGAGGAGATAAAGTCAAAGTTTGCAATTGGGCATGTAGCACGAGGTGCACATCATTTCAAATTTCAAGGAACCTAAGGCTTGGCCAAAAGGTTTGTGAAATATTGAAAAGGATAATTGACATATACCAAAGTGACTACCATTTGGATATGGAAGACACGAAGGAATTAAAGAAAGGGCGAGGCTCTAACTTTAAAAATATTTGTCAAAGTTATGTTCACTACTAGTATTGAAATTGGATTTTAAATACTTAGTGTGGTACATAAAATATATGAATTGATGTTCAGAATCCGCTATGAGCTGGATACTGACTTCAAGCTGAGATTACTCTGCGAATCGGAAACGGGACGAAAGTCGCTGTTTCGACCGTAGATACCTAAGTTTAGGAACTACCCTTTGGGTGTGTACTTAAATTAGGAACTGTTATAATGTAACTAGTTTGACTAGAAACATTATCTCTTTATCAGTGTTTAACCCACTGCGGGTGAACCTTTATATTCTAAAACACTAAAGTGTTTTATTATATAAAGATGATACTGAGATAAATACATTAGATGTAAATAACAAAATTTATATTTTGAAATCTCAAACATATAAATGACAAATAAATAGCTCAAAGTGATTTGATCAATAGAGACTTATTTATGGCATTGTTGTCTAGGACACAATTAAACGAGACTCGTATATCCACACTTTTGAAGAGTGGGTACTAGGAATGATTTGACTATTCAAATAAGGTCTGCGAATCTAGTTTATTAGGTAAAGCACCTAAAACACTATTTACTTGGTAATAGTGTGAAAGCCAGCGATCTGTTAGCCCTATTCATGGTGAAATGAGTGGGCCCATATCTAGCTAGACTAGATATGAACATGAATATTTCGTGACCTTAACGGATGTGGCATCACGTTATGGTTATGTGTTTCTTTTGAAGAACACAATTCGGAAACTTTTAGAGTTTCGACACGAAGTAGATAAACAGATCGGCTATAGTATTATACCGTCGCGGTAAGACCGTAATGAAAATACTTAAGCATTAAGTTTCATACATAAATGAAAGAGTACAATATTCTTTCATATGAGGACTCTTCTCGAGACACGTCAGTTAGACGGTGTGTCCGAACTAAAACCGAATTTTGTTGGACATGATAAGGTTTATCACGAGTCGCTCTGAGCTACTGTTTCCTTCAATAGGATATGTATTATCAGTGCAAAACTTATTTAGAATAAGGTTCCATATAAATTGTTTTGACAGATGTCATAAAGGATATAAATAGGGAAGAAACCAGGTTTCTCATTCCTGATTAATTTGGGTATGCCAGGCATAACGTTTGGATGATACCAAACTAAAAGACCCAAATTGGATATGTGCCAATATAGGTTATCCTAAGGGAAACCTTAAGTATAGTACTTGAAAATCTCACATGAGAACAATGTATGTTGTTGCTCACCATGCGGTTTTCCTGAGAGGAATACCGATATGCAGTGGTCAGTGGGAGGATATTGATACTCGATGAAAATCAGAGTAATACTATTCAAGGCACGAAGTCCTTATGGAACACAAATAGTTCATCTATGATGAATCTATACCATTAATCTTCGAATACACAAGAACATGGTAGATCGGATAGAGTCAGAAAACAACTAGGGTATGGGTTTCTGATCTAACCTCATAAAGATGTAAATCTTATTGAGGAATACCAACCGACTACGTACGAGGAAATGATACAAGGTATCAACTCCATATTTTGGCAAAGTGCCATGAGTCCAAAATGGATTCCATGTATAACACTATTTGGATACTGGTTGTTGTACCACAAGGCATTGTGCCTATTGGTACATTAAACGTCTTCAAGGAAGACATACATGGAAGGCAACATACCAACGTACAAAGCTAGTCTTATAACGGAAAGGTATCGTTATCAACATTGTGTTAATAACGGTTCAACCTTTCACCTGTTGCCATGGTAAATCCATTTTGAAGATGCTTGTTGATAACTGCATATTTCATTTATGAAATGTGTCAGTTACAGATCAAAATCGCTTTCCTGAAAAGGAAACCTTTTGGAGGATGATTAGAACATCCTGAAGATTTTGTATAACCAACAAACAAGGTTTGCGGGTTAGTCGATCCATGTTTGGATTGAAGCAAGCATAAGGTTCTTGGAACTGTCGTTTTGAAATAATCATAATGATTTATGATTTGACTCAAAACGAAATAATTCTTGTGTATATAAGGAGGTTAGTGGGAGAGGGCACTCAATGAAATTCCCATAAAACAATTGGTGAAAGCTTGGCTTTCATGGATATTATTTCAATAGAAATTCTCCGTAGAATTCTGGGGAGTAACAACCTTTATTCAAGGAATAAAGATCTACTGGGATAGATTTGGAGTTGTTAACACTCTCTGGGAATTGTACATTTAAAATGTACTTGTATTGGTGTCTCATACGCTTCGAGCATATGGAGTCACAATTGGGTCAATCCAAGTGATAGTCACTGGATTGAAGTTAAGAACATCTGTTAGTATCTTAGAGAACTAAAGATGTTGTCTTAAACTATGGAGAATGAGAACTTGAAGTGACTGGGATCACTGCTGCAAGTTTCCAAACAATTAAATACTACGGTACTATAAAGTTTGAATAACGGGACAGTGAGCTGGAAATATTCCGAGCAAGATAACTGTTGCCGAATAAACAACAAATGCGGATTATTGCTGCAGCTGAGGCAGCAATAGAAGCCATTTGGATCGAAAATAAATCTAATTAGATTAGATATAGTTCTGTTAACGGCTGAGCTAGGCGTCAGCACGGGCTAAGGAATTAAAGGTCTCATAGACGATCCAGATATATACTTCTATATCATCTGATTCGTTCGGATCATACATCGTGGCGATGTGATGATCGTGTAAATCGCGTCAGACGATAATTAAACAAATCCGCTGACGAAAAACTTTCCTCAACAATTTGAGCGAACCGTACATAGTTTGGGTGTGGGACACTTGAGTGACTGGCTATGTGCCAAGTGGGAGATTGTTGGACAAAATGACCCATAACGTCACTATTTGCACAGATCATTGTGTTGTTGTAGCAAATTAACTATGTGACAAGGAAATTGCACTCTCATCATTTTTGATTAGATCACCATAGATATATAAATGAAGAGAGGTCCCTATGATTAGTTCCTGGACTGAGAATGATATGAGACAGTATCAGTCCCCGAATGATTAATCATTAAATATCCCTAGCCGGAGTATTATCGAGACTGGACATCGATAATGCGGAATAGGCTAGTATTGCACTTGTGTGCGTTGTGAGGGCACAACGGCATAGTTCTCATATATATATAAGTGTTGGAGACTTATGCAAGTGCGATAGGAGGTCGTGTTTCACCGATGGTACGGGAAACAGCTTCGCTCTGGATAGACCCTTCGGAATCCCATTGGTATTATGACTATGTGTCTATGGGAGGCCGAAATCAAGGTAGGTGTGTATAGTCTTAACCTGAGACTTACATCGCTAATACTTACGATAATCGATAGACTTTGGTCTTGGTGGTACAGGGCTTTAACCGGTTATGCGTACACCACTTCCGGGTTTATCAGAGAGTCGTAGTGTATTGGATGTGATGTCAAGACTGAAGTATCACTCAAGTTGTTGGTTTCTATAATATGTCCCAAACAAAGATTAAGCATGTGAAATACTATAAAGAATATATATATAAACATGAAGTATGGCGGAATCATACTTACAATATCTTGTGATGAAGAAGATGATCAAATGGTAGAAGCTAGAAGTCCAAGTTGTGGAAGATTCGGCCAAGAGGAAGAAGAAGACTTGAAGCTCCAAGCTTTTGTATTCCAAGCTCTTTGATGGTTTCCCTATCACCTCTTTTGATCCCTTGCTTGTGCTAGCAAAAATGGAGAAATAGAAGATCAAATCTTCCTTGCCCTTGTCAATGGAGTTCTCGGCAATTTGAGAGAGAAGAGAGATTTTGTGTAAAGTCTTAATTGATTTTTTGTTTTACCAAAAATCAATTTATATTTATGTCATAATTTATTAAATTAATAATAAATCTATGACATAAACCATGCAATGGCTTAGAGTGTCAAACACTCAAACTCCATGCAAAACCTTTGAGTGTAATGCACACTATCACCATGCAATGCCTTTAGTGTTTTGTACAATATTAACATGCAATGCCTTATCAATAAAATAATGCATATAATGACAAGTGTCATGTGGGCCCCACACGTTTCCAAATGAAAGTGGGCCCACGTCCACTCACGCGTTCGGGTTCGATATTTCCGAAATACCGAACTTGCGTCGCGACGTTAATTAAATCGAATTTAAATAAATAATCGCGCCTAGCGAAATTATTATTTACGTCGCTAACGAATTATTTCTAAATTAACTCGTATGCCCGAATTAAAATCTAATTTTAATTTCGCGTCGAAATCGAATTTCAATTATTATATTGAATATAATAATCTTACTGATTAATTCCAAATTAATCGTTCTCTCTCTCTAAATAAGGCACTTTATCCAAGATAAAGTTTCTCCGTAATTAATCCAAGATTAATTAAATTCGAATCAAATATCATAGGTGAATCTTCGGGAAGCGACCCAAGAGACCTCCGGATATTTTGGCAGTAAATACGGTCGTCGGATAATCCGAACACGTACGTACCTCGTACTACGTCTTTACCGATTCATAAGACAAGGTTGGCTTCTAGCAAAGCGCCATGCCTACCCAATTCTCCAGAAATATTCTTATAGGAATATAAGATCTATATCAAGCGTAGTATACCGTAGTATTGCGTACATCGATCCAGTATCGGATGATCACATGCTAGGCCTAGGGCTGGAGATGTGTCTGCCCCGTACGAAACATATATCGGACATCAAGCAACTAGTCTCTTTAAATCGGACAATCCTGACCTGGTCATATTGTCCCGACGGTTGCAACCTTTTATAGAGTACTAGTTCTGTGCCCTGCGTGATCATCACCTCCATATGTCTGAAGCGATACTTCCATCTTGACATCACATCCAGTACACTACGCTTCTCGATAAACCCAGAAGAGGTGTACACAGAACCGGTTAAGGTCCCCAACCACCAAAACCAAAGTTTACCGATTGTCGCAAGTACTAGCGATGTAAGTCTCAAGTTAAGACCATATACACCTACCCTGATGCGGCCTCCCATAGACACATAGACATACTACCAATGGGATTCGCGGGGGTCTATCCAGAGCGAAGCTGTTTTCCGTACCATCGGTAAAACACAACCTCCTATCGCACTTGCATAAGTATCCAATACTTAAATATATGAGAACTATGCCGTTGTGCCCTCACAACGTGCACAAGCGCAATACTAGCCTATTCCGCATCATCGATGTCCAGTCTCGATAATACTACGGCTAGGGATATTTAATGATTAAACCTTTATGGATTGATACTGTCTCATATCATCTCAATCCAGTACTAATCATATGGACTTTCGCCATTTATATATCAAAGTAAATAAAATTACAAAACGGCAAAAGGCAATTTCATTATCACATAGTTAATTTTGTACAATAATACAATATCATTTACAAACAGTGACGCTATGGGACATAATGTCTAACAATCTCCCACTTGGCCTATAGCCAGTCACTCAAGCATCTAATACCCGAACTATGTATGTGTCGTTCAAAAACTTGCTGAATGACAGCCTCGTCAGCGGGTCTGCAATGTCATCATCTGATGTGTCTGCATGTGATTTTACATCGCCAATCGATGTATAATCTCCCGAATCAGATGGTAACGTCGAAGAACATGCTTGGACCGTTGATGAGACCTTGGTTCCTTAGCCTGCGCTATGGCCCCGTTATTGTCACAATACAATGGAACGGGCTCTGCTGCTAACGGAACTACTCCTAATCCGATTAGGAACTTTCGGATCCAAACTGCCTCCTTTGCTGCTTCAGATGCAGCGATGTACTCCGCTTCTGTTGTTGAATCGGCAACAGTATCTTGCTTGGAAGATTTCCAGCTCACTGCTCCGTTATTCAAACAAAAAATGTACCCGGATTGTGACCTATAGTCATCCTTGTCGGTTTGGAAACTTGCATCGGTATACCCAGATACCGCAAGTTCTCCACCTCCATAAATTAAGAAAGCATCCTTAGTTCGTTTAAGATATTTAAGGATATTCTTAACAGCTATCCAGTGACCTTCACCTGGATCGGCCTGATAGCGACTACACATGCTCAAAGCATATGAGACATCAGGTCGTGTACATATCATGGCATACATGATCGATCCGACTGCCGAGGAGAACGGTATCCGACTCATGTTGTCTCTCTCTTCCTGAGTCTTAGGACACATGTCCTTAGACAGAGAGGTACACGTATCATTGGAACCAATCCCCTCTTGGATTGTTCCATGTTGAATCGCTTCAACACTTTATCAATGTATGTACTCTGGGAGAGTCCAAGCAGCTTTCTAGATCTATCCCGGTAGATCTTTATTCCAAGAATAAAGGCTGCTTCTCCCAGATCTTTCATGGAGAATTTTAATGAAAGCCAAGCTTTCACCGACGTTAGCATGGGAATGTCATTGCCTATCAGCAATAAGTCGTCGACATAAAGGACGATAAAAGTAAGTGCTCTCCCACTAACCTTCTTGTATACACAAGGGTCATCTGCGTTTTGCACGAAATCATATTCTTTTATGATCTCATCAAAACGTTGATTCCATGACCGTGATGCTTGCTTCAATCCAAATGGATCGATTTAACTTACAAACCTTGTTTGCAAGTCTTGGCACGATAAAACCGTCAGGCTGTTGCATATAAACATCCTCCAAAAGGTTTCCGTTAAGGAAAGCGGTTTAACGTCCATCTGCCATATCTCGAAGTCGAAATATGCAGCTATTGCAAGCATTATCCGAATGGATTTAATCATGGCAACGGGTGAGAAGGTCTCTCATAATCAATACCGTATTGTTGACGATACCCCTTCGCTACAAGCCTAGCTTTGTACGTTTGTACGTTGCCATCCATGTCGGTCTTCTTCTGAAGATCCATCTGCATCCAATAGGCTTTACGCCTTCTGGTGCATCAACCAGTGTCCAAACTTGGTTGGCGTACATGGAATCCATCTCGGACTTCATGGCTTCTTGCCATAAAGCGGAATCGATATTTCGTATCGCTTCCTCATACGTAGCCGGCTCATTATCCTCAATCAGATTAATATCTACATGAGGTGAGATCAGGAACCCATACCTCTCAGGTACTGTTCTCACTCTCTCCGACCTACGCGGTCCTTGTGCATGAAAAAGTTAGGGCTAAAATTGGGCAAACTTGATTGTGAGCATGATAAATTAAATGGATGGATTTGTATGCTTAATTGTGTTG